>SNQJ01S0015732.1:108215-125714 GCA_010110895.2 Picea sitchensis | reverse complement strand
CCAACAGAGTACACCAGAGATGAAGGAGCTAGAAATGCAGGTTGAAGAACTTCTCAAGAAGGGGTATATACACCCAAGTGTGTCACCTTGGGGTGCCCCGGTTTTGTTTGTGAAGAAGAAATATGGGACATTAAGATTGTGCATTGATTTTAGTCAGTTGAATAAAGTGACTGTAAAGAACAAGTATCCTCTACCAAGGATTGATGATCTCTTTGATCAATTGAAGGATGAAAAAATATTTTCAAAGATAGATCTGAGGCCAGGATACCATCAGGTAAGGATTAAGGAGGAATATATCAGCAAAACTGGCTTCTGGACAAGGTATGGTCATTATGTGTTTACAGTGGTGCCATTTGGGTTGTCAAATGCACCAGTTGTTTTCATGTGCTTAATGAATGGTGTTTTTCCGAGATTATTTGGACAAGTTTGTCATTGTCTTTTTGGATGACATCCTTGTATATTCCAAGTCAGAATAATAACATGATAATAATTTGAGGATGGTGTTGCAAGTATTAAGAGAGAATCAGTTGTATGCCAAATTGAGCAAGTGCTCATTTTATCATAACCAAATTCATTATTTGGGGTATATCATTTCAAAGGATGGGATAGCAGTGGATCCTGAGAAGATAGAAGCCATTAGAGAATGGTCATCACTAAAGAATGTGACAGAGGTCAGATCATTCATGGACCTTGCAGGATACTATAGGAGATTTATTGAAGGATTCTCAAAGATTGCACATCCAATCACTTCCTTAAAAAAGAAGGGTGTGAAGTTTCAGTGGACATTGGATTGTGAAAAGATTTTCCAACACTTGAAACAATTATTGACAAGTCCTCCAATACTAAGGATTGCAGGCCGAAATGAAGACTTCATTTTTTGCAGAGATGTGCATGTAAAGAAGGACTTGGTGGGTTTGTTATATGTTATGAATCAAGGATGTTGAAGGAGCATGAAAGACACTATGTCACTCATGATTTGGAGTTGGAATCCATAGTGCATGCCTTGAGGAAATGGAGACACTACCTCATGGGGAAAAGGTTTGAACTGAGAACATACCATAATGGTCTGAAATATTTATTTGATCAACCAACTCTAAATGCTAGGAAAAGTAGATGGTTGGAATTTATCAGTGAATATGAGTTTGATATACAACATATCAAGGGGAAAGAGAACAAATTGGTCGATGCACTCAATAGAAGAGTTCATGAAATGCATTCTACATCCATTAGCATGTACCAATCAGATTTCAAACACATAATTATAGAGGCTACCAAATCATATTTACAATACAAGGAATTAGTGGAAAAATTACAGCAAGGTAATTGCAACAGAAAATTGAAGAATACAAGCTAGATAATGATGAAATTATCATGTACAGGGGCATAATTTATGTACCAAATTCCCAGGAATTAAAAAAATTGATATTGAGAGAAATGCATAATGTACCTTATATTGGACACCTAGGTTATCAGAAAAATATTGCAGCTGTCAAAAGGCAATATTATTGGCCAGGCATGAAGAAAGAGGTTGATTTTATTGCCAAATGTTTGGAATGTCAAAAGGTAAAGGATGAGCATAGACACCTAGATGGGTTGCTACAAACATTACCCATTCTTGAGTGGAAATTGGAAGTTGTAACCATGAATTTCATTACCAAACTACCTAGAACAAACAAGCAACATGATTCTATCATGGTAGTGGTGGATAAGCTTAGTGAAGCTACCCATTTTATTCGAGTTAAGCTCACTCACAAGGAAAACAATATTGTTGATGTTTATATGAGGTGCATTTCTAGATTACATGGAATACCAAAGATGATTGTGTTTGGTAGAGATCCAAAATTTACCTCAAAATTTTGGAAAGGATTATTTAATGGATTTGGAACAAATTTGAATTTTGGTACAACTTATCATCCATATTCAGATGGACAAATAGAGAGGGTAAATCAAGTGATTGAGGATATGCTGAGGATGTTTGTGATGGATAAACCATCAAAATGCGAAGAGTACCTACACTTGGTAGAGTTTTCTTATAACAATGGGTACCAAACATATCTAAAGATGAGCCCATTTGAGGCACTTTATGGAAGAAAGTGCAACACACCGGTAAGCTAGGACAACCCAACATATAGAGGAGTGGTTGGACCAAATTTACTTGAGGAAATGGAGGAAAAAATGATAAAAATAAAACAAAATTTAAAGGATGCCCAAGATAGATATAAAAATTATGTTGATAAGGGAAGAACCAATAGGGAATTTAAAGTTCGGGACCATGTATTCTTGAAAGTGAAATCCAACACAAGTTCCCTAAAGTTGGTAAATTATTGAAAGTTGGCAGCTCGCTATTGTGGGCCATTTGAAATCCTAGAGAGGATCGGTCCAGTTGCTTATATGATTTCATTGCTTGCATCTATGTCTGTTCATATGGTATTTCATGTATCATTGCTCAAGAAATACATACCTGATCCTAATCATGTTATTGATTGGAATGTGATTTAGGTGGAGAAAGAAGGAACTTTTCAAGTGCATCTAGTACGCATTCTAGACCGAAAAATAAAACAGATCCAAAATTGAGCCATATGGCTTGTAAGTCTCCCATGGACCTGGTACGGTCCTAAGGACGCTACTTGGGGGAATGAGGATGCAATGTGGGTAGAATACCCACATACCTTTGAGGACTTTTGAGAATTTTTTTCTATATATGTACATAATGCAGTGAGGATAGTGCATAAGTAAGGGGAGGGAATTGTAATATCCCTAGGACGAACCCAGTTGTAAATGTAAATAAAAATGCACGTAAGCTGGTGAGTTGTTTGATATCATTTTTGTATGCACTTTTCATGACATAGTGTGCGCATGTATTGCACAGTAAAATGATGAAATGTGCACATTCTAGGTTACTACACACAGTAACTTAAGTGCACGTGATTTTGAGGCTAGGGAGAATTTGTGAATATGTTGTGTTTTATAGGTTGGTGAGCCAGTTATTATAAGCTAGGATGTTATGTTTTGATTAGGCCGAAGAGCCTAGATGTTAAAATCCAGTGAGCCTATTTTTGTATATGTCTCATAATTAATATAAAATACATCGTTGCATGCAAACCAACCACGATAAAAGAGTATGGGGGGCTAAATTCCACTAGTTAGGGAAAGGGAGGGATAAAATTTAAGGAAAAGGGATAATCTAGGGAGCTTAAACCAAAAATGAATATTATATTAATATTTATTTAAGGTATAAATTATGGATAATTATTTTATCCTAAGCTCGAAAGTTGGGGACAAGTGGGCCAAAGTAGCTCCCAACATGACAAGTGTCAAGTTGGGGACATGCATACATATTGTTTAGATGTAGTTCATTTTCCTATCATTCCTTCCATCATTCAGTCATTCATTCAGCCATACCTTGATCTTTCACTCATGCAGTTAGTTATCCTCCATACTTTCCTATCACTGTACTTGAACCTATATCCATAACCATACCTGTTTGGGTAGATGGTTAGCTTGGGAGCTAGATTAAAGAAGCGGGTTGTCAGGCCCATGGGATATTGAAGAGGAGGGTTGCCAGGCCCTTGAGCAATCTCTCTGGTGAGTGAATTGTTGGGAATTGATTTCCTGAAGGTGATAAACTACAGGTAGAGGGCTCTGAGACTTCCTTTTCGACCTGTTGTTGAAGCCCAGAAAGGAAGTGGGCCAGCCGAAGGACTATTGAGCAGAGAAGAGGCACACTTCCTGGGGTGGGACATGCATGTTAGGAATGAGGGACTGTAGTCTGTTAGTTTGAGGTGGTACCTATGATAGAGTCTTTCCTATTATCTGAGATAGTCAGCATGGTTAGGAATCCCTTTACCCAGGTGGAGTTTAGTCCCAGCTCAAGGGTGAACCACTGCTGAGAGTGATGAGAAGTGTGGTGTAAGGCAGGGAGGTTCATGGAAGGTCTTCACATAGTTGGTGATATTCTTACCAAGATAAGTGTCAACTGTGTGACACTTAATTACATGTTGCATTATTAATTACGTGTTTATTTTTATGGATTTATCCTGTGTATGGTTTATAACTATGTTTATATTTATGGGTATTGCCTACATATGATGCATGTATATGTTTACTTTTATTTCCGTATGAATCTGTGTATTTACAGTATGTATTTTCCTCTTTACATTTTATATATAAATTTCCACAAGAGTTTTGTGTCTATATGTTTTAATTGCATGCAGTTCGAAAAATTTATGTGGCATAGCTTAGTTGGATATTGGGTATGTTACAGTATGTTGAGAAGAGAATAAGCGAGTTTTATGGAGTAGCATGTCCCAACTTGGGTGGCCGAGGATGTTACATTAAGGGCCTACAGTTGCAAAGTACATGAGGAATGCCACTAGAAGTATGAGAAGGTAGAGAGAGAATGGTGATGAAAGCAGTCCCCAACATTAAGAATATAGAAGAAGAGTGCACAAAACTCTAAGAGGAGAGCGCAAAAATCTAGATAGACTTAGTGGAAGATCTAGAGATGAAGGTTGTGGATGCCAAATTAAGAGAAGTACACGAAAAGGCCCATCAAGCTTAAAATAGAATTAACGCACTTCCATCTGTTGAATGTATGACCATAATTTTGGCATAGAGGTAGTCATACATGGAAGTGTAACAAATGAGGGATCAACAAAATATCCTTCAGCAATGCTCAATAACATTGTAGGAGGAAGCAGTAAGGGTGATCAATGAATTGGCCACTACATAGGGAAAGGTAAAACAAGTGGCCCATGAAGGAGAAGAAAATATCACATCATTGACTATGCAAGGTTTTGAAGATATTGTGGAAATAGAGATGATCCAAGAGGATCTCGGTGGCTACCCACCATTTCCAACTGGCTCAAAACAATATTTTGGCAACTTACTATTTTTAGCAGTTTTTCCTTCTGCAACCATTTTGAGGGCCTAAACGACGTTTTTTCATGATCAACCACCTCAATGATGAGAAAAGGCTCTAATTGAGCTCCCTAAATGAATCTCCTTATCAATACTTTTCCAATGAGATATCGTTCTCGCTAAATGAAGATCGTATGCAAAATTTATGACCCTGGGAAGTTGATGTACTAACTTACCCCAATAGGGGCCCACATGACTTTTGAAGCTTCATCTCCTAGGGTTAGGTTTTTGGATGTCTATGGTTTTGGAATTCGTGCTTATTTAAAAAAATGAGTTCATAGCCTCATTTTACTCATATTATTTCGAATGATCATAGTGATCACATCTGTTATGAGAGATAAGTTGCCACCATTCTAGTAAGCTTGTTTTCAGTCTACATTTTACATTTTTAAACATATTTTGTATTTAATAGAAGTCAATTTTTACTATATCTTTGTTATTGTTCATTGTGTCTCTTTGTTAATATTATAAATATGTGGTTTCATTTTGTTCCAATCATAAATATAGATCAAGTGAAAACAATAATGAAGTAAGTTGTGACAACCAAGGAAGCCTCCAATAAGTTTACCCAAGATAGGAGAGGTGCAAAATAGGCCTAAGTGACTCGAGATGAGCCAAGGGTGAGTGTTGGGAGGCTTTTGGACATAAAATTTTGGATACAATTTTGATAAAAATAGTAAGTATAGAAGAAGTGTACAATCAGAGAGAAGAACAAAGTAAGAGAGAAGAAGAAAGAAGAGGCAATAATAAAAAAGAGAAGAAAGTGGGAGAAAAGGAAGGATGATACCACGATGCGCTAAATATAGAAAGATGCAGAAAATAAGGAAGAAAAACATTCACACTGCAAAAGAAACATGCAGGCGGAAAAACAAGTGAAAGCAACCTGAACAACTAGTTAACTCGAGTAGTCATGCATTGTAATAGGGTTTTGAGATGAACAAAGTAGGCTTTTAAGCCCTATAATTTATGTACAAATATGTAATGAGTTGGGAGAATAGTAGTTCCTCATTTTCAGGTTCCCTGTTAGTTACTGTTATGGTTTTGTTCTATGTTGTTGAAGAAAGGAACCTATGTATGAATACTAAGGAGATGATGTAGAGAGAGAGAGGGATAGAGAGAGAGTTGCACTGCAAAGTGGTTAGGGTAGGAGAAATGAAATATGAACATGATGTATCTTTGTACAATTGGTGCACAAGCCTGAATCAATTACCAAACATATAATAAAGAAGCCAACCATTTTGGACGTAGCGCAGAGTTGGGTGAACCACGTTAACTCCTATGTTGAATGCCTTTTATATAATTTTTCATGTATTTTGTTTGGATTCTTATTAGATTAACTTTGTCTTATGTATAATCATTACACAATAATCATGACTGTTACAGTAATGGGTTATGTGGTAATCTAGAATATAATGGTGGTATGAATATGAAATCACTAAGTAGCTAATAAAGAACAAAGATAGAGCAATGCCCATAGAACCACTAAGTAAGAATGAATAGAATGCTAACCTCCCATTCCCTCACTACTACAGAAACATGTTTCTTGCAGTCCCAACATATACCTCGGGTGAGACTTCATCTATACATGCAAGTGATGTTGAAAGGGGCTGGTGTCTGGTGGGTTTTGTTGGTCAAAGATAACTCTAACCTAGGGTCTTACAACCACGTAAATAACCAACATCCCTTTTTATTATTATTATGTGTCTCTTATTCATATATAATAAAAGGGGTTTGTTACTTTATTGCATTGTCAAATGTTGTAAAATGTTGGGTTGTTGATTAATTAATATTTGAATGATTTACATTGTTGCAAATAACTAATTAGTTAATATCTCAATGATTTACATTATTGAAAATAACAGGGGTGTAATCTATTGGATAAAACATTAATGTTTTCATTGTATCAAAATGAAATAACAAAAATATAAAAAACAATATGATTATAAAAAATATTTGCAAGAAAAACAATTAATTAAAATATATACATAACGGTACATTCTTATGAACTCACAAAATGGTGTCTGAAATAATATAGTCATTAGTTCTTTTTAAGGGGTTATGTGCACCGGTGCATATTAAGAATACTAAAGCATCGATACATATTCATTATACTGAAGCACCCATGCATAAAATGTGTGATAATATATATCATTTTCATATTTTACGGTGGGAATGTGATAAATACACATCAGTTATTTAAATATAGAAACAACATTGGTGCTTTAAAAAGATTAATCACACCAATGTGTTTAATACGATAAAAACACCATGGAATTATATTTAATATAGAAATTGAAACATATGAATGATACAAGCATCGAGATGAACATAAAATACAAGTGCACCGGAGTTGGATACAAAAAAATGGGAATGTGGGGAATAACAACCATAACCATTGTGGCGGGTTTGTTTCATATTTAATCACTGAGGTAGTAATATAGTGGTGAGACAACGCATTTTCATATTATGTATGCATTGAGGCATTTCATGTAATGGTTCCCAATGTAGTTTTATTTTATGTCTATATTGGGAATTTATGTAATGATGCACTAGTGCTTTTTTGGTTTTATGTATGTTCCAAAGAATTTGATGTAAGGTCATTCTGGTGCGTTTTTTGTTTAGGTACACACCGATGAATTTTATTTAATGCCTCACTAGTGCATTTTGACAATAAAAGCACATAAAAAAAAACATCTACTACAACCTTCACTCGAACAATTTTTTTAATTATATGGAATGTCAATTAAAACCTCTGCTAAAACCTTTGCAACCAGTAGAGGAGGTTGTAGTGAAGGTTGTTTTGAAATTTTTTCCAAATTTTGTAACACTAAAAACCTCCACAAAAGCCTCTCCTAGAAGGTGTTCTTCTTGTAGTGATATTCCAATGGATAGTTCATCACAACACATTTGATAAATAAAAATAAATATACACTATGAAGGTTGAATTTCTTAGATTCCAGAACCTTTAGTTACATATTTTCTACTTATGCATGAAATAGATAAAATGTAGAAAATAGAGAAATGGGAAATACAATCACACACCATCCACAAAATAACACAAATATTTTATCTCGGAAGCCCTTCTGGGAGAAAAACCAGCTAGAAGGTTAGGATGCTCTGCTCTCTTTTATATTGTATTAAAATAATGAAAGTGTTATCACTGAAATTTCTTCTGCAACATCACACGCAAATGGTTATATGAATATAGAATCTCCAAACATCTATTAGTTCACCCGCAGCACCAATAATTCGTTTCCAAGAGACAAGAACTATACAACTAGACAAAAAATTGAAGTGCCCAAATTCACCAAAGGAAGCATGCACACTATGCACGGAATGCGTTCCTTAGTCAAACCCGCACATTGTGCATGAAATGTACTGCTTTCGCAGTCAAACCCACACATTGTGCGTGAAATGTGCGACTTTATATAGGCAAACCCCCGCACAATGTTCAAAATGCGTGACTGTTTATAGGAAAAGCAACGCACTTCCATGAACGACGCATTTATGATTCTTTTCAGCCCCTCACCCACTCCTGGATCAGCTCCCAAGTTTATTTGACCCTCAAATCCGAGCTAAATCCAAATGGGGGCTAGTCAAAGACCTAAGCGTGCCCTAAAGGGCCCCTTGTTCACATTAATGACCAGTTGGATATTGCCTCAAAGACATGCTATAAAAGGAGGTCATGGGTGCACTAAGAATTTAAGAATCTCATTGTATTGTTATGTTGCCTCTATTCTCCTACAATAAGCCTATTTTATTCATGGAGCATACTAGCATCATCTCATTAAGCTATTCACCTAAGCTCTTGAGGGAATAATCTTGGATTTCTTCACCATTTGATTTCTACTTCACCATTTGTAACAAGATCTCTCACATAGGGGACTCAAAGATCCCTCCCAAGGAGGAAGAGGGGATGCATAAGTACTTCTTTATCTACGGTGTTTTCCCACTAATATAGTTATCCATTGATCGCATGATTATCGGTCATTTGTTTGATTGATTTTGGTTCTAACTTTCTTATGCATTTTAGTTTTGTTTCTTTAGTTATTTCTTTAGTTGTTCTTAGATTAGTTGTTTGTTTATTTCACATTATTGAGTCATTTGATTCATACACCAACCTCTTTCCTGTCTAAGAGGACCAGCTAGACTTGCAAGTGCCTTTATTTTGCTCATTCGAGTGACGAAAATGACACAACTAATTGGAAACCATACTGGGGATAAGGTATCAATTTCCTCCCAATTTGGGTTGTTTGAGAATTTCTTTTTTCCCATTTTCCTTGAAGTGATCATAACCTATCTAGCCTTAACCGCAAAGAGTTGAGTTTGGAGATGGAGGAGGAGAATTCCACTTGAAATCCTCCCCTCCCCCCCGACACGTATCAAAACGTGCACGAGTTTTCCAGCCCACAGACATGCATTTCGAGCATTGTGTTTGAAAATCACTTTGTTCCTCTACACATTCTATTCATAGTGCACAAAAAGGTCCTCAGTTCTCTTTGCATTGTGCGCTCACTGTGCCTTTGTCTGAACTGTAGCCCGCGCACCTGTCCAGAATTCCAACATTGTAAGATTTGTTTGTGATGTTTTGAAGGCCCCTAGCCTTCAAAATATTTCTCTTATGCAATTTGTAAATGAACCACACTTATATTCCCTCTCCAAATGAAGGGTTAGTCAAAACATAGGCACTTAAGGGGTTAAAAAGAACCATATTTCTCCTCTTTTGCTTTGATATTCCACATGGATGACTTGTTTTGATTGTAAAAGTTAATTTAATATCCTTTACTATCACATATATAAAAAACTTGCATTGGGACCAAAAATCAAACTTCAATCATTGAGTATGTTCTTCTCTCGCACCATAGAGTGATATTGAGAATCACAAAAGTGATTGAGGGAAGATTTCATCTCCCTTAAAACAAAATATTTAGGAGAGGACAAAGCTCCCCTAGGGATCCTCTTAGTTTCTTTTTCAAAACATCTTAAGTTTGTAAAGGGCCCATACATTCCCACATGTTGCAAATATAGGATATTTTTTGAAGCTACTTTCTTAGTTTGCATCACTAGGGGAGTTTAAAGATTTTAGTAACGGGGCCATACATGCCCACATGCTTGCAATCTATGATATTTTTTTGAATATTTATTATATTAAATCTCATTAGGGAGTTTAAAGGATTGGTAAGGACCCATATGTCCACATGATAGTTCTTTAGGGACTTTAAAATTATGTAAGGTTGTACCAATGGCATCTAGTAAGATAGATAATCAAGACTTATAAGGACCACAGGAAGTCCACATGCTACAAATTGACACCTAACTTATTAAAAATATGGCGCATTTGTTCACTTTCTCAGACACAAAAGTCACTCCTCACATAATTTCATCTCCACTTGTGGAGGTTGAAGTAAGTTTCTCCCAAAGGGGTTTTGAAACATCCCACTATTTCTTGAAGAAATTATCCACACCCACTTAATTCAAAAGAGATTGGTTTACACCCTTAATATCTCAACCAAACACATATAAAAGTTTTCTAAAAACTCACTAAGTTTTCCTCCACTGGAGGTGCCAAAATAATTTTTTTAGTCTAGGTAGGGTCTGAGGGATAGGCATCCAAACAACTCCTTGTTATCTGGTTCTCACATCTTCAAACATTAGAAGTTGAAAAATAGAGAAATTTAAAATCCTCTGAGTCAAGTGTTCATAACACCATAAGGCAGGGAGATACCTGTGAAGGGTCAAAGGTCGAGGTCTAGCTGTTCCGTGCGTCCCCCCTTGAGGCACCCACCTCTTGGAACTAATGTTGTTTTCAACTTATTCCTTTTTTGTTTCCTATAAAATCTTAAAAGTCTTATCGATAATATTTGGTAAGAAGGAATAACAGGAGAGGGAAATTACAGGAAGGAATTTATATTTTGCATTGATGTGTGGAACATATACTGATGTTTATACCAAGGTTGGGGGATCCAAATTGTTGAGTTATTAATATTGTCTTAGTGGTTCCTGTTTATTATGAAGATATACCTACTAAGTGTTGAGCGCACTCGTATACTGAGAGGGGGGGATGAATCAGTATAAGGTTATCATTTCTTTAACATTCATAAACCAAGATGAATTAATCACATAAATGTAACATGTAGAAGACACAATATTTTACTTGGAAACCCTTTCAGGACAAAACAAATACTTATTTTTATAAATTTGTAGGAACAAACCTACTATTACAAATGTTTGTAAGAACCAACCTACTTGAGACACCAATCCCCATTGTTGTTTGTAGGAACTGACCTGTTGGATACACTAATCCCCTTTGTTTTCTGTATTCATTGATCTACTTGAGACACTGATCCCCTATGTTATTTTTAGGTACCAACTTACTCAAGATACCAATCCCCATAAATGTTTTTGTTTAGTCACCAACCGACTTACAATAATACAAGTTATTCATATGCATTTCCTTACCTAGTCTGCTTGCTACTTCTGTCTTCACCAAATTTTCTCTACACTCATCACTTTTTCTTTCTCCAAATATGTTATGCACTCATGACTTCCTCTTTCACCAAATATATTATTCTCTTGCTACTACATCTTTTGCTAGATCATTTATGCACTCTACTTCTGCTTTCACTAGATCTTCTTTGTGCTAACTACTTCTTCTTTTGCTAGATCATCTCGTCACTCACTCCTTCTACTTTCACAAGATATATTAGCTCAGTTGTCACATACTTATTGACTCTCTCCCTTTTTAAATAATATTCAATATTTTTTCATATTATATTATCATTTGTAAATATTACAGTTCTTCTCTTCACCCACACACTATTTGTCACAATCCTCTTCTCCTTTTATACTTTACCATTAAATCTACATGAAAATTCATGCACATTTGAAAAGACAGGACCTTCATTAAATAAATAATTAATTCCCCATTTCTTTAATTTACTTTTCAGCGTACCATTAAATCTACATGAAAATCCATACACGTTTGAAAAGATAGGACCTTCATTAAATAAACAATTAAATTCCCATTTCTTTAATTTACTTTTCAGCATACCATGTGTTTTAAAACCATGTGCAAATACCATGTGCACTTTTACTTCATTTTCACTTTTTAATTCACTTTTACTTTTTAATCCACTTTCACATAATTTCATGTTTAATCCATGTTTAATTTTTAATCTACTTTTGCGTAACTTAATATTCAATCAAATTTCATGTAACTTCATATTTAATCCACTTCATGTAACTTCATTTCTAATTTACTTCCACTTTGTATTTCTTAAATTCACATTTCCCTTGTATATTTATATTTGAATACTTACCTTTGACATAAATGATAATAAATTATTCAACAATCTCCCCCTTTGTCATTGATGGAAACCCTATACTCAAAAACATGTAATCCTCCAAAAAATAGAAATAATTCAACCTTGTCTACAAATCTCCCTATATCTTTAATTCTTCTCCCCATGTCTACAACTCTCCCTTGGTCTATAATTATCCCCCTTTTACATCAATGGAAAAGGAAATTTCCGCTTGATTTGTTCTTATTTACTAACAAGATGAGAGGGATATTACTCCTAGTTTCTGTTTGATATGCAAATGTTTCTTTGGGAAGGGGTTTGGTAAAAGTATTTGCAAAATTTTTCTTGGTAGAAATGTATTACAACTTGACACTTTGTTAAGATAGTTGTTCTCTTATGAACTGGTACTTGATGGGAATATTATTTGTCTTTGAGTGCATAAAAAGATTATTTGAAATGTTAATTGTAGTTGTGTTGTTACAGATTATTGATATTGGTTGATCATATTCTACCTTGATATCATGTAGTGTTTTCTCCATCCAGAGAGCTTGTGTGCAACATGTTGCTACTACAATATACTCTACTCTTGTTATGGATAGAGATACTGAAGATTGTTTCTTTCTCAACCAGGGAACTAGATTGTTTTCTAGAAAGAATTATCCTCCACCTATACCTTTTCTATCATCAACACTTCCTACCTAGTCTGCATTTGTATATGTTGTTAGAGTAAAATATTCACCTCTTGAGTACCATAATCCGAAGTCCAACGTGCCCATTAGATATTTGAATATCCTTTTCACTACTTGCACATGATATATTTTGGTGCATCTTGAAACAATGCAATCAATACTACTACTTGAATAATGTCTTTCCTTGATGTCATCACATATAGTATGCTTCCAACCATTGACCTGCACAATGTTCTATTTTCTTCCGAATATTCATCATTTTGCTCAATTTAAAACCTGTGACCATGGGTGTGTTGATTGTTGTATAGTCTTCCAATTTGAATTTATTCAATATTTCCTTGATGTACTTGGTTTGTGAAATTAATATTCATTTTTCATATTGAGATATTTTTAATCCAAGAAAGAGTTTAAATTCACCACCCATAGACATCTCAAATTCCTTTTGCATTTTTATTGCAAACTCTTGGAACATTCATACTTCCTCCATAAATGATGGCATCTACATAAAAAACAACAATAAATTGACTTTATCCTACATCTTGATGTAAATACTACTATCAATAATTATTTTTTTGAATCCTTTTTTTTTATATAATCATCAAGTCTTGAATACTAGGCTTTGGGAGCTTGTTTTAGCCAATAATGTGTTTTCTTCAATTTGCACACATGATCCTTATTTTATGATAATAATAATCCTTGTAGTTGTTAAACGCATACTTCTTCCTCTAAATTTCCATTGAGAAAGGTATACTTGGCATCCATCTGATAAATTTTGAAATTATTGAAACATGCAAATGTAAAAAACATTTTGATATCTTCTAGTCCTATAATTCGGGAAAATGTTTCTTCAAAATAAATACCTTCAAAAATTACATAGCATACAACTTTCCCATTTTAATTTTTTTTTACTACAAAAATTACTCAAACAAAGTAGAAAAACAATCTTGAATAATTCTTAACACTGTCACCAAGAACACAAGATAATCAACCTTTGTCGATCGAGACAGTCTTTATATCCAATATAAGCAGTAGTACATCTCCAACAATAGTCGAACATAGTTGGGTCGATCTTAGAAAATCAAAGTCGATTCAATAGGAAGACATCAATTGGGTTCACATATCAACAAATTCAGGTATTCCCCCCTTAAGGGATCAATAAGTAGCAGCAATAGTTCTCGTCGAAAATTTTAGTCGCTGGACAACCTAGTTGAAACATAGTTAATGAATACTTAGTTGAAACTCTAGTTGACTATCATATTGGGTCAATCCTCAATTGACCAATTCTAAGGAAATCATAAATAAGTAAGAATAACATTATATGAGTGTACAACTAATGATACACAATGATATGATTTTCTCAAAAAACTAGTCAAATGATTGCATGACCATTCATAAATCCAACCATAATTTATCGTGATAGTTATCATTAGTCCGCAATTCTTCCTTTCACATCTCTTCTACAAATATTTGAAAGAACGATTGCCATTCCTTTAATTTTTATGGTGAGAATGATGATAGGGTACATATTTTTGTGTTGGATAATTAAAGGGAGTAGGCTGAGGGTGAGGTTCACTCACAAGAGTAGAATAACCTGGCATATAAAGAACAATGTCATTTGTAGCAACATGCTCAAACGCTAGCATGTGAGGAACATGTATCTCATCAATCTATTCAACATAATCAACAATAGGTGTAACAATTCTATGTAGGCCCCTTAGAAAGCCATATTTTGTTTTGTTTGTGTGTGTTAAACCCAAATAATAGTCAATATTGCATTAATTATAGTGAAGAAATATAATATAAGAACATATAAAGTTAATACAATTATCACTCATACCCACTATCATACAACAATATGAAATTCCATAACATAATTCACATGAAGAATAACAAAAATTTACATCATCAACTCATCCAAGTCTTGTTGAAAACACAAGGTAGTATAAATCACATTACCTATTTGTTCAATGACAATTTCATCGATTCCACCATTTAACATTGAATTTAAAAAAAATTATACATTTCAAGGGAACTCGCAAATCTCTTAACTCATAACTCTATTAATTATAATTATTAATTAAATGTATAGATAATTTATACATATAATTATTAATTAAGTTTATACATATAAATATTAAATATATGTATATGTAATCTAAATAAATAAATGTATACACACAAATATGTGTGTGTGGAAAGTATAATTATATACAAGGGAAGGTTCGACCTTTTATAAGTAAAGAAATGAGAGTATATTAAATTAATTGTAAGGTTCTAACTTAAGTATATTTCTCTTCAAGTGGTGATGATCACCATAGGAGCTTTACCCACTGAAATCTACATGTGGAGTCAAAAATTGAAACCCTTGTCATGATGACCTTATATGAAGGATTGCGCCTTCTCACAGATTTAGGGATGAACGAACATGCATCAATATCAACAATGAGTTGAGTTGACCAAAATGGGAGCCAACAATTTGGTAGCGACTAAATATGATCTTGCTTGTGAAGACACTTAGTAGAGAATCCTTGACTAATACTAGTCCATATTGGTTAACTTCTAGTTTGGATTTTCATTGATTAAATATAAATTTATCAAATGACTTCAACGGTACCTCCTAGAAAATGCTAGGGGTACTCTTCTTCCTCCTTAGCCGCGTGAGCTGCAAAGGGGTTACACATAGAATTTTCAGATCAAAAAACTAGCTTAAGCTTTCCCTTGCAAGGAGAGGCTTACACCTCTTGCATAAATCTTCCAGCCCAACTCACACAAGAAAACTAGTCACATGAAAATTTGACAGCATTTCAATCATCCAACAATAGGTTCCCTTACTCCTTCCTCTCCCTTCTTTTTATAAGATTTTTTATCTTGACACTTGTCTTTTCATGTAATAATAGATAATTTTTAATAATCATTTTTGATATTATTCATCCTAAACACATGTCACTCTTCCCTCAAGTTGTACATGTTTTAATTTCTTTTAATTAAATAAATTTTGATTTTTTCCTCACCTCTACAATTAGTTCCTAGATTTTCTCCTAGTTGTCCCTTAATTCCCCAATTTCTCCTTTATTTGTCTCCTAACTAAATTACAGTTGGAGTTTGATTAGGACTCTTCTCTTAGTTAGTATTTAGAATTTAGTTTTACTTAGGACTCTAACTCTATGTTGACAACACATTTCCTCATGAAATAATTTCTTTTAATTTAAAATTTTATTTTACTATATTCATGCACACATTGTGCACATGTCTAAAATTTTATTCTCTCCCTACTAGTATTTATTTAGTCTAATTTCCCAATAACCCATTATTATAAATTTATTTAGGATTAAACATTTATACATAGATTTCATTATGTTCATGTTCATAAATTTATATAAAGTTTATATTATTTTTTCTAACAATTTCTAAATATTCATTTCATCCTCTAAGGTATTCTAAATTTTTTTATTAATTTCTCTAGATGCTCAAGTTTCAATTTATTGTTTTCATTGTTAGATTGTATAAACTTCAGGACAAAGTTTAAAACAAGAGGGGTTCTATGTAACATCCAGATATCACTGACCATATTTTCATAACACTAATTATTCTTCCAGGACACTTGTGTGCAAGTGATCTAGCTAAACATGGTACTTATGATTATCTAATTTGGTTTATGAGTTAAAATTTATGCTATAATTGAGTGTTGAATTTGTTAATTTATTATTATTGATGTATAGGAGTGACTTGTATTATGATGAGGTTTCCTAAGTGTGAAGGAAACATGACACCAAAAGGATGTTGATGGCATCGACAAAATTCCTTGGACTCCGGATTGATTCAGGGAGTGGACTATTGACTTTGATTATGAGTACTTGATTTTATTATGCATGTGTTATGATAATGATTTTAGTTATAGATTTCATGTATAAGAGTTATTAATATTATTTTTGTTAGTGGATACAGGCATGTTGACGCTTTCTAATTTGACTTACATCTGGAGTAAATGGGTCATGCACAAGTACCAAATAGATTAGGGAGAGGTGTGGAAACGTCTCTCTCATAACCTAATAGCACTTCCACCATGAACTAAATGACTACCTTGTTCTTGAGAGGTTCATGATGTCGTGAGGGAAGGTTGTGATAGTCTATCATGAAGATTTCCAAGGGATGTGCAATAAAGAATATTCCTTATCCCTTAGTAATCCCTTAGTCTCACACAAGGTCGAAAAGTGGAGTATTGACTCCAAGTGTTACACAACTTCCAAACTAAGTAAAAAACAAGCAACACAGAGAATGGTGAGTGATACCCTTCTAGCACGTCAGTGCATCTTGAAGGGCACATCGCATAATAAGTCTAAAACGAAAATAAATAATTTGAAACTTGAGTTTCTAGAGAAATTAATAAAAATTTACAAGACCTTAGAGGATGAAATGAATACTTAGAAATTGTTAGAAAAGAGAATATAAACTTTATATAAATTTATGAACATGAACATAATAAAATATAAGTCTAAATGTTTATGCCTAAATAAATCTATAATAATGGGTTAAAGGGAAATTGGACTAAATAAAAACTATTATGGAGAAAACAAAATTTTAGACATCTC
>SNQJ01S0015732.1:51604-101661 GCA_010110895.2 Picea sitchensis | reverse complement strand
GCCCAGACGTGTTCACCTAGTGGCTGCAAAACATGTGATGAGGTACCTTAAAGGTACAATGGATTATGGTCTCAGCTATGATGGAGATCATGACTTCACATTGAGTGGACACACTGATTCAGATTGGGCAGGAAGCATTGCTGACAAAAAAATCACTTATGGATGTTGTTTCAGTTTGGGATCAACCATGATTTTGTGGTAGAGTAGGAAGCAATCCACTATTTCTCTTAGCACAGTGGAAGCAGAGTACATTGCCGCATGTTCTGCTAGCTGCGAAGCTATATGGCTTCGAAAGTTGTTGACTGGCCTATTTGACTTGGATATGAGAGCAACTATGATTCTATGTGACAACCAAAGCTGCATAAAGATGACAGAGAATCATGTATTCGACAACAGGTCGAAGCACATAGAGATCCGCTATCATTTCATCCGCGAGATGGTATAGAGAGGAGCCTTGAAGCTCCAGTACATTAGCACGGATGAACAGGTTGTTGATGTGTTGACCAAACCTCTATCTCATGTAAAGTTTGAACACTTTCAAGATAAGCTTCGTATAGTCTGAAAGGACCCTCCCTGAAAGGGGGAGTATATATGTATTCTTTGCTTCTGACCTCGCTGTTAGACGTAAAGCAAGATGAGTCATTGTTTCTGACCTCGATGTTAGACATAAAGCAAGACACTGTGTGTATTCCTTGCTTCTGACCTCGCTGTTAGACGTAAAGCAATATGAGTCATTGCTTCCGACCTCACTGTTAGATGTAAAGCAAGACACTGTGTGTATTCCTTGCTTTTGACCTCACTGTTAGACGTAAAGCAAGATGAGTCATTGCTTATGACCTCGCTGTTAGATGTAAAGCAAGACGTTGTGTGTATTCCTTGCTTCTGACCTCGTTGTTAGACGTAAAGCAAGATGATGATGTGTTCCTTGCTTCTAACCTAGTTGTTAGACGTAAAGGAAGATGATTCCTTGCTTCTGACCTCGTTGTTAGATGTAAAGGAAGATGATGATGTGTTCCTTGCTTCTGACCTAGTTGTTAGACGTAAAGCAAGATGATTCCTTGCTTCTGACCTCGATGTTAGACGTAAAGCAAGATCATGATGTGTTCCTTGCTTCTGACCTAGTTGTTAGACGTAAAGCAAGATGATTCCTTACTTCTGACTTCGTTGTTAGATGTAAAGCAAGATGATGATGTGTTCCATGCTTCTGACCTAGTTGTTAGACGTAAAGAAAGATGATTCCTTGCTTCTGACCCAGTTGTTATACGTAAAGCAAGATGATGTATACCTTGCTTCTGACCTAGTTGTTAGATGTAAAGAAAGATGTGACTGACACTGAGCTACCAGATTAACAGCTGTGACATTGAGACAGTGTAGTACTGTGATGTGCCAGCCTAGTGTTGTGATGAGGTATCATTTTTACTGATACATATTGATGCACATGATGATGGCATTCTTTCGAGAATGACGATGATGTCGATGAAGAAAACTTTCGATGACTCATAAATATGCCAGCCAATGTTCCAAGATGATATTGACGATACTTTCCTCCTGATGCCATTGATGATGCAGACCTCTCTCACCTAATGTTGTTGAAGAATACCCTTCTTGTTAAGGGGGAGTGTTGAAATAATGTAACTGCAAAGAGTATTCTTATTATTTATAGGATTAATCCCCATTGTGGATTAATCATGTCGGTAATTGTATTAGGACCAAATCCCTTTTTACGGATTGGTCAACAGACAATTATAATAGGAAGAATAAGAAGTCAGCCCCAATAGTTAATAAGAAGACCCAGAAATATAATAAAGGTGGGTTTACCCACCCAGATTAAGAAGTCGGCCCTGCCAGTGAAGAGACACTTCACACATGCCAGAACTTGTATAAATAAAGGAGGCTAGCGCCTCATTTGAACACAACTCACTTGCTCAGTTTGAGAGACAAGTTATGATCTGTTACCGGCAAAGGAGAGAGGGAGAAGAGTGGCGCATCTTTTGGAGAGGACTTTCTGTATTGGTTTGAGTTATCTCTTGACATTGTATTGGCAATTTATGATAAAGAAGTTTTTGTTGGGTTTTCTTCCCCTAGAAGGTGTTGTGTCTCTTGTGAATGTGTATTTCTCAGTGATCTTGTTCTTATGTTGCTCTTATCTATTGAAATGCAAAGAACTATAATAATAGCATAAACATTAACATAACGGTTGGCATTGAAGAGACAAAAATGAATCTGTTGAACTTGAGAAGAGAGTAGGTAATTATGTTCCAGTGCAAGTCGCATTGGGTAGTTCAGCAAATTAAAGAGTTTCCTCATATTTAGGTTAAATTCTTACACCACTTTTAGTATCGCACTGCGAGTATATTCGCATTATATCTCAACTAGAGTGATGATAAATGTTGAGTTATCTTGAGATAACTCAAGTCAATTTGACTCGTGAGCTTTACTCTTGGCTCCTTGTGATATGAATACTTCTTGTATTCGTTACTTGACCTTAGTTGTGACTTGACGTCGAGTGTTGTCCCTCGATTGTATGTTGTAGTTTGGTTCGTTGGGTTAAATCTTGATGTTGATATAAAATCAAATGTTGAAATATATTGCGAATTATATTCTTATAATTTATTGCATATTCTTATAATAGAAGAAAGGCACTTACGTAAATTAATTATTGGTATTGACCATTATTTGTCACTAATGGAACCACTAAATGATATTTTCTACTTAATTAACTTGGTAAATTTAACTTGTTTAGTAAATGAACTTGTTTAGAATTTTACTAGTAAACAAATTACTCTCTACCTTTACAATAGGAAGGTTGAAATGATTTTGATCTATTTAGGTTCACTATATATATACATAAAATATAATATGTATAATTAGAATCCAATTATGTATATATTTGTATCTATAACTTAATATAATAATATATTAGTTATACTTTTAAATAAATAAGTGAATTTTTCTTTCATATTAATTGAGCTTTAAGTCTATGGAAAGGAATATATTAGTAATACTTTTAAATAAATAAGTGAATTTGTCTTTCATATTAATTGAGCTTTAAGTCTATGGAAAGGAAGTTGTTGAGAGTTTGTTTAATCCTTGGTGTGTAATTTTTTTATGCACAACTTAATAGTCTTATTGGAATATATAATTTATGATGGCCTTTGAAATTACTAAATTATGGCGTAAATTGCAGTGCCTTAGGTAAAGTAGATAGAAACAAAATAGGTAAAGTAGATAGAAACAAAATGCATGTTTACCTTATTGTTACACTATATAGAACCATTGGAATTATTCTTAGAATATCATTTAGTTCTTGATTAAATAGAATTGTATTTTTCTTAAAAGTTTGTTTTTACTTAATTACATGTTATAATGTTGAAGTTAGTTGCATTATTGAAAAGTTACTCTCTCATTATTCAAATAATGTTTATATTCCTTGTTTAATATTAATAATTAAAAACTAAGAGGGGTGTTACAGTAGGTTGTTCCTCTCGAAAACTAGTCTGAACTCATCCCCCAACAAGTAGAATTTCTCTGGTTGTGGCAAGGCTAGCTGTAGGTAGGGAGGCAACATCGACATCATATCCAAGATCAGTCTTAATGAATTGATACCTTTGACAATTGATGATATGATCTAAGGTTTTGACACTCTTTTCAAACTTCAAACTTATGTTCAACTAACCAATTTACTTTTCCAAATTCTTTCTTTTGGAAACAATTTCATATTCTATCTCTTTGTAATTTTCTTCATTTTTCTACAGTTGGATTCTCACCACTTCTTCTATACTTCTTGCATGTTCTAGTTGAACCTTTAGGCTCATAATAATAATTTCTATCTCTTCAAGGATTTGTGACATTTTGTCTTTTGAATCACAATCATTTTCTTCATATTTCTGCAAATGCTCCCTTTGTTTTGAATTATTTTTCATTGACTTCTTTATTTTGCTCAAGGAACACATGAGTTCTTCTTCAAAATCCACTTTCCCATCTTTTTCCAAATTTTCATCTTCTTCTAAATCCATTGTTTCTTTCCCTTTATCTTCATGAATCTTTGTTTTGATTACCATAAAGAGAGTTTCTTCTCTATCACTATCATAATTGCTTTCACTTCTTTTTTCAGATGAGTCACTAAACCCTTTAGTGTAGAGGCTCTTCTTCTTCTTATAAGAGATCTTCTTTTTTTCATGCTTTTCCTATTTGTGGTTATTTTTGTGTTGATGATGTTTTCTCTCCTTATTTATGCTATGGTATCCTTCATCATCACTACTTTCATTTTTCACACATGGAAACTTAGTAATAAAATGTCCTACTTTTACACAATTAAATAATTTAAATGGTAGTTTATCTTGTTGGCATGTTTACATGCAGAGCATGCTTGTCATTGATGACAAGAACATGAACGACAATGGCATGTTTATTGGAAGGAACAACAACGTCGTTGTTTTGCAGGAAAAACATAAGCTCGGGAGGAGAAGCGAACAATATGCAAAAAACAAGAAAGCTCAGAAGAGATAGCAGTTTCCATAATTGCAGACGAGGTCCCATAAATGAACGAGGACAAAAGGTCGAGACCCATGAACACTTAGAAAATATTCTAAGTCGAAGAGATCAAAAGTTGAGGAGTGTTGACGATTGAAAATGTCAATGTAGTTTCGCCCGCAAAGTGTTGCTTAAGCCTATTATATTAAAACTAAATAATACTAGTAGGTGGGACCCCCTTGAACTATTAGAGAGCAGATCTATGCATTTTTTATGTTGAGACGATGTGTGACACATGGTTGATGAAGATATTCTATTATTGGTTATAAATGAGTTTATGAAAGGTTGGTTTCTTACGCTACTACAACATATTCTATTCATCAATATCATTACGCTTTGTTCTTATTACACCTGCATAACAAATATGTTAGTGAAAATTGTAGAAAAGGCAGTTTTGAGAAAGAGCAAAGTACTATATCTGATGCAAAAGAGACCTAGTTCTGCAATACTACATGCATGAAAATACTTGTTGAAAATTAAGTCCTAGCTAAAAAGAAAATAGCTATGAAATTGTGTTCTAATTACACGATTTATATGCATGTAGTTGAAAATTTGGTGGCTCGTGAAAGTAATGGCTTGCGATTTTATATAGTCGATATGTATGGTGATTATGCTATGGTTTAGGTTGATGTTGATCACGCTATCGGTGATGATTCTATACATGATCTCTTAGATTGTAGAGTGGTCATGCAATTTATTTGAGTTATATTGGGAATATGAAGATGGGTGGCACATTTTGAAAATTAATAATGTAAATGGTTGAATTGTTATGTGGAACTTGGATTGTGTTATAGTTTAAATTTGTTAATGTTCTCGATGCAAGGGTTGATTAATGGTATTAATGGAGGGCTCATTGGCATGTATTGTTGAGTAAATGAGATGTAGGTGGAGGCAACGTGCATTTACTGCATGTCACCTTTACCGTTCCCATTGGCCGCCACCCTAGTTGGACTATTGTTGTTCTTGCTGTTGTGTTCACACTCCAGATTTTTGAGCACGGTGAAACCGCTTGGCCACCTCTCGTCTTAAGGATTTAAATTAACAGGTATGTCTCTTTTGGCCATTCTTGACTTCACTCTGGTTAGGAAATAATTTGGGCTCAATTGTGTGGGTTTTTGTTTGTCTTGAGTGTTGCAACTGTGTGGAATTTTGGTTTTGAATGGAAAATGGATGGTTCTCTTTATATATGTTTTGAGTTCATCGGAGTTGGTGGTCTTCCTGGGCGATGTATCTTTTTTACCACTGCATTTGGTTAAAGGTTTTTTAAATCATGGCCGGATGGTTGTCTTCGTGATTCTTGGGTTTAACTAGAACCATGTTTTCTATTTCGGCCATGTCAAGGAACTGTCTCCTGTTCACACGCGAATCATAGTACTCCTTGTGCGAATGCCTTTGGCCTCAACGTTTCACTATAGTTGGTGTCTTTCCTCCTATGACGGCTACCGTGAAAACCCTTAACCCTCGAGACTAGAGATGCATAGGGAGACTATCAAGCCTATTAATTTGTTCTCAATTATTGTGGTTTGTTACTTCAAATGTGGGCTCACCCGTGGACTGTATAGCAGTCATGTTGGTATAGTTTTTCGTCACTTCCTCTGTGATAATAACATGAGCCTTACATTGAGAGTTTTCACTTCTAAAATTTCACAACCACTCGCCCGATGTTAAAGAAAATCAAGTGTTTTTAAATGGAAGGGCCTCTGGCTATTTCAATTGGATACATGGGTATGCACAGATACCACGACTTGTTCGATTGATTGATTTTTTTTACCAAAATGGTGAATTGTTGGTTGATGTACAGTCACTAGTTTGGCACTTATGGTGATTTGGTTGATGGCTGACATTGGTCACGAATTCTTAGGGTTGCTCACATAGGTTGTTTTCCGTATATGGTGTTTTTCAAATGAAACATTGGGCATGATAACTATGCTTCCCCCTAGGGCCAAATGACAATCAACTCGATAACTATAGAAGGCATATCCACTGCATCCTCGGGTTTTTGGTTGAATAGTCTTGGGTGCACACGGCTTTGATTGAATCATGGTGTCACTTAAACAAACCAACCACTTATTTATGCGCAGCACAATATGTTGAGTTATTGGAACAACTGCGTGTTTGTTGTGACAAGCGGAAATGTTGTCTTGTCGAGTTAGGTTGGTTGCACTCTTTGTGTAGTATGGATAGTTTGTTTTATACTCAGTAATACCCGCAAAGTAGTTTTTAAGCATGTTATTTATTGAAATTTTCCACTGTTGATGACATTTGTGTCGAGGATTTTTCTCAAATTTTAAGTCGCATTAAGATGTTTTGTTTTACAGTGGCATGGTTGCATTGCCTTGGACATTTACTCCTCCATAGCCTCTGTCTAAATGATGATTGTTGGTTGTAGAGTCAATTGTCATTTCAAGTGTGGCATGTGAGGTTTTGATTATTTTGATCTTTCTACTGCATATATATATGGGAACCAATATCATTATAGATCTTGATTGGCTCTAATATAGAAATAGTGATTTCATTATTATTTTGGAAACGCTACTTTTAAATATGGATGTGGATTGGGGAAATGTATGGTAGTGGTGGATGTTAATGATTACAGATTGGGAATGAGTGTTGTTGTTGATTGTTGTAAAATGAAGAATGTGTGAATAAAGGGAATAAAACCTATTACAAATTGTGTGAAAAACTTATGTTTTGTAATGGCATTGTGTCAGATATTAATGGACAGTGAAATTAGGCAAATACATAGGAATTATTACTCAGTCATCTCATTGTTGGTTGATGCATATTTTTCTTACTGCAAAATATGTTATGAATTGCTTGATTAATCTCATGAACAGTAAACGTTTTTTCCCCTCTCATTATCTCATTTTCCACTAATTTCAAATCCCTCACATATCCCATATTCATTTTGTTCACTCCATATTCCTATATTGATTACAACCAAGAAAATGTTTGTGTTAAGTGGATGAAGTGGTAGTGTCTTGAGTGGATTGCAGTAAGGTTTATTAGGTTGATTTAGAGTTGATTGTTGTTGTCATTGAGCAGTGACCATTTCTTCTCCACTTTCATTATATTATATTTTAGCTCAATACAAACCCCTCACGTATCCCAGAACATTGTTTCACCCCCCTACTCATTGATTAACATTAGAACATTTTGTATGGATTTGATTGCATGAGCCTGATACATTATGAGCCAAATCTATTTCGTATTTTTAAGGATTTGTCATGCATGGTTATTTAAAATACTATTTTCTAATTGTTAGCATATGCAGGATGATTTTTTTCAGTCAGGGAATCCATGGCCGAGGAAGCAGAGGTAGAGGTAACTGGAACCGAGGCCCTAGAAGGCCAAGGTTCTCTATACATTTTGATGTTGATTCAAAAGAGCTTGGAAAATTTTTTCATGTTGGATTCTTTAATTGGATTGGGAAGGGAATAGTCCAACCGAGGCCTGAAAGGCCTCCCTTCCAAGCCTCTCAAGCCCCCGGCATCCCTGTGCTTCCTCATGTCTCTTTACAGCCCGAAGCCCCAGAAAATGATGGGTGGCAAGAGATTGTTCACCCAATAGTCTCCCAACACTGTGGCTGACCCAACTTAACTTTGCCTTCTCCTCCACCTTTGAACCCCATTGTCCAAGCTGCCCCTAACCACTTGCGAGTGAAATCCTCCCATGCCAGCAAGAGATTGAAGACTGAATTCTACCATGCATTTGATAAAGGAAAAGCTAGTGTTGCCCCTTCCTCACCCTTTGATGACTCTGACAAATCCTTGTCTTCACAGATGCATTTGAGGGACGATTGTTCCCATGTGACCAGTGAGATAAATCCTAAAGGCTTTGCCCATCCCAAGGAAAATTCACGAAAATCAAGAGGTGACAACAACAACCAAGGGTTGCATCACATACTTGAAAATATGGCTTTTGATTTTTATGTTATTTATTGTTTTATGATGGTGGACTTCATGGATTTTTGAGAGCTTGTTTTATTTTGGATATATGAGTATTATTTTCAAATATTTTCAAATTTAATGAGCTAAAATTGCCAAAAGTAAATGTGTTTGAGGGGAGGCACAAGGGGTGTGTTTGCTTAACTAGTGGATTATGTTATGATGGTTATGATTGTTATGAACTAAACGGAGTCACAAGGGGTCCCACCTACTAGTTTTTATTTATTTATGACCCTATTATGATTATTACTCCCCCCCCCCCAACCAAAGTTAATTGAGTCTTTAGTTAGATTAACTAATAAGTTGGTCCAACTACTTCAACCAATTATAATTTGTTAAAAATAGAAGTAAGGGTGATGCAAGAGCATCACTCCACATCATCAAGCGCCAGCCAACCAACACACGTTCAATGGAGAGGAGAGGCACAACCCTCTCACTTTCAAATTTCAAATTTGAATTTACTGAATTAAATGTTTGTAAGGCTGGTAGAGCCAAGTCGTGCCTTTGAGCATGTTGTAGTTGGTTTCGACTTAATGGATGATATCGATGGGGATCTAGATCCGATTCGGATTAGATGGCCCATTCAATGTAATTCATTGTAATTAATGAGAGTTGGTGAGGATGAAGGGAAGTGCTTGAGGAGCCCCCTTTTGAAAAATCATCTTCTTTTGTTTTTAGTAGAGGAGTAAGGTAGAGGAAGAGTAGAAGAGAGAATAGGTTAGGGAGAAGAGAAGAAGTTGTGACTCTATTGCAGTCAGAGCTTGAGCACATTGTAAAGAGGCATTTCATATTAATACAATTAGAGCAGTTTTTCCTACATGTTATTCTATGTTTGTTGATGAATGTATTTATGCGTTTATGATATGCTGCAGATGTATGTGTTGTCTACATTTGCAGGTTACAGAAAGGAGTCGTTTTCTATTGAGTTCTTTGATTCCAAGTTTCGATTCTTTGTGGTTTCATGCAAGAGTGCATGACAGAGTATTGTGATCTCTAAAAACTAGTGCAGGAGTGCACTTCTGAATTCTACGAAATTTCAAACAAAGACATGCCAAGAGGGTGCACCAGTTGAAGTCATTGACTCAAGAGGAAGCCTCAAGGTTTTTGAACACCTTGAAGGAGGAACTATGGGGAGGATAGAATAGAGAGGGAATACAGAGCATCTGAGGTTCTATAGAGATCTATCAGGAGGGCATTGAGTGTGTGCAAGAGGTGCAAAAAAGGAGCTCTATTTCGAGTTCAATAAGAAGACAAAGTCACTGAATATTCTGTAGAAGCTCTGCCAGGAGGGCATCGAGCGAGTGCAAGGATTGCACTGAGAAGAACTCTCTTTCGATTTCCAAGATAAGGGAAGTGTTACAGGAGGAGACACTCACAGGTTTACTGAACATCTTGTAGGCTCAGCAAGGAATTCTTGATAGGGAAGTTGTAGAGGAGGGAACTTCCACCCCTTCAAGGAGAGGAAGGGACAAAGACCATTGAGGTCCGAGCAGTTGAAGCTCAAGAAGGAAAAATACTTGTGCAAGGAGTGCACTAGGCTAACATTCAGGTGAAGCGGTGAGAGACAGTCGTCTGAAGGCTTGTTAGGCACAAGGAGTGTGCAGAAGTGAGAAATTGTCTCAAAGTTCTTAAGATCAGTAAGGATCACACTGTTGTGTACAAGAATCCTGCAAGGAATTCAGATGTCGAGAAACTTGCAAGGTTTCAGAGCGAAGAAAACTCAGGAGGAATAGTGTTCCTAGAACAGAGGCAATATCCAAAGGAATTGAGCTCATAGAGGAAGCAAAGGTCGAGGCCTTTGAAACTTCAGAAAATGTCCCAAGGGGAGGGAGGAATTTCTCAAGATTAGGAGGGATCACAACTGTCATTAGATCAACAGAAGAGACAAGATATGGACTGTCGAGTTTCACGTCCAGATAACAGGAGGAGAGAGTGCACAACGAAGAGAAACAGATATGCGACGTCAAATCTAGTGCAAAGGATCGATAGCCATCGGATCCGGAGGAAGGCACATGGAGTTTAGCCTATGGGAGGTTGCGGAGGAGAAGAGTTGAACAGACAGTGGAGACGCTTCGTGGAGAAGTGCCGAAATCCTATGGACCATTGGATCTCACAAATCTGTGAGAAGGAAATAGGCTGAGTGTCTTTTAGTATTTCGGCATTTCGACATTTAGGGATTCGACATTCCAATAATTCCAATGACAAGGAGCCAGGGAACTTGGTATTGAAAACCTCAAATTTGCAAAACACGATGTGTCTTTGGAGTAGGGTTGTGGTCACGGAGGAAGTAGTTGAGCCCATTTTGGCATTTTGACATTTCAGGGTTCGAGAAGTAGAGGAGGCTGTGATTTTGGAGTCACTGCATCGTGAACTCCTGGTTCGTGAAATCCCAAAAATATCAGAGGCATTTCGGGAATTCATCGGATCCATTTCGAGAATTTAGGGATTGGTACAACAAGAGATTTTGGGGTCGAGAGTCGTGGACTCCGGGTTCAAGAAATCCTAAAAAGATCTGAGTTGTTTCGGGAATTCGGGGGATGGAGTGACCAGTGGTTTGGGTCGCTACATTTCAAACTCCTGGTTACCAAAATATTGATACAACAAGGAATCGTTAGACCCTTTCAGGGTCCATCATTTCGAAAATCCTAAGGACAAGGAGCCAGGGCACTTTGCGTTGAAAACCCCAAAGTCGTGAAATGCGAAAGACACCTCTTGGTGTGGTCTGAGGTCACAACGTCGTGGTCGTGTGGGGTGAAGACTCTCACCTGGTACATGTTTGCGCAGGTGGGGTTTTCGTGAAGGACTTGTGGATCGGATTCGTGGGGCTCCAATGAGGGCCCGAAAGAACTATTTTAGTTCTGCGAATTCGAAGAGGATTGATTTTGTGTGGATCTTGGCCCGAAGTTTGGGGGTGTGCATTAGTGTGGTATCAGAGTGGAATTTGACTTCTGTAGGCAACAGAGGCAGGGAGTGTCGAGATTTGCTTACAGATAGAAAAGTAAGACAGAGTGTTGAAGCTCTGTGATGATTGTTGCAAGGTGCGCAACAGTCAATAGACAGTCAGGAGGACTATAGGAAAGGGTGGAAGCACTCACGGTTGTAGAGTGACAAAAAAAAGTTTTCCAGGAGGGCAGATAGTAACAGGAAGATGGCTTTTGAAGGCCATGGGTGTGGTCATATGGAATACCGCAAGTAGAAGAAAAATCCAGAGATGGATCTGGAACTCGCTGAGGTGAGGGAAAGAATAGAGCAGCTTGCATTGCAGATGCAGTAGGATGCAAATACGCATTGGGTGTATGAATGGCCTCTGAGGAGGAAAGCAAAGTGTCCAGTCAAGAAATTATTGGCCAGAGGACAGCGAAGGCTATTGAAGGAATGGTTGAGGTGTGTGAAAAGCCTCAGGGCCATAAAGGAGATGGTTTATGCCTGTGAACCAGAGGCTAGGAGAAATCTCAATGATGATAAAGAGGAGAGATCGAGCAGAGATCTCATAGACTGCCAAGTGGGCAGAGATGGACTTTCAAATTGCCAAGTGGGCAATAGAAAGAGATCAAGTGAAGGTCTTGTATACTGCCAGGAGGGCGGTGCTGAAATTTCAATTTTCCAGGAGGGCACTGAGATGGGATTGGTTGATCTAATAGGCTACCAAGAGGGCAGTAGAAAATTCCCAATTTTCCAGGTGGGCAGGGAAAAGGAGATGAGACTGTTTGAAATTCTCGGGAGCTCAGATGTGAGTTCATGTCAGCAAGGAGTGCTTATGGAGATGGGACCAATTGATCTCATAGATTGTCAGGTGGGCAGCAGAAAAATCCCATACTGCCAAGTGGGCAAGGGAGAGCAGATGAACTCAGAGGTGAGTTCATATCAGCAAGAGGAGATGATAGAGAAAATGAGCTCAGAGGTAAGTTTATATCAGCAAGGATAGCTGATAGAGAAGAAAGATCAGAAGAGCATTTTGATGATTAGAGGGATAAAGGTATTCCTTCCATATAGCCCAGTTGAGGCCAATGTATGTGTTTCCAATGCAACAACAACAGAAAGACAACCAACTGTGACTTTCATGATGAAGGAGAAGATATCACAAGTTGCCCAAGGAGAAGAAGAGGAGCACACAGCTGAGATGCTCACTCCTTGGGAAAAGGAGATAGAAATGTTGGAGGATTGGATGAACAATCCAAAACCAGTAGAAGACTGCCAAGAGTAGACAGTCATACATATGTTAGCAGAGGATCATTCCAAGGAATCGCTCAGAAATTTCAGCCAGGGAGCTGAACAGATAATGATGACTGTAATGCTGAGGCATACAGCAATAGATGAAGGCAAATTCCAATATGAGGAGCAGCTGGAGGAAGCTAGAATTCAACCAGCACAAGGATAAATGGTAGAAGTTAGGCTGTCAGAAGAGGAGGCTGGGCAATAGATCAGTGAAAAGACTGTAGAGATGAAGTTTACAGCAGGGTGGCAAGTTGAGGCCACAAAGGAAGAAGATAGTCTGGGGGATCGAGTTGATTTACCCATTTACAGGGAAGAAGTGTAGCGGAGTAGATTGCATAAGGAGAGCTAGCCATTGGATCAGCTAGATGAGGTAATTGAAGAAATCAGAAGGATGATGTTGAGTTCAGCAGCAGAAACTGCCAGTGAGAAGAAGCTGAGTAGGAGGAGACCTGCCATAACAGCAGGGAAACAGATGCAGCAGTAGCAGTGAAGCAGTGGAGTAGATGGACAGCTCCAGAGAACTATTTGGGATCCAGGTGGATTTCAACAGTGGTGTTGGGAAGCTCATGAGCAGGAGCTCATGATTTGTGCAGCTGAGGAGTATGATGCAAGAGAATCACTCCATGTCATCAAGCGCCAGCTAACAAACACACGTTCAATGGAGAGGAGAGGCGCAACCCTCTCACTTTCAAATTTCAAATTTGAATTTAATGAATTAAATGTTTGTAAGGCTGGTAGAGCCAAGCCATGCCTTTGTGCATGATGTAGTTGGTTTCAACTTAATGGATGACAGGTCGATGGGGATCTAGATCCGATTTGGATTAGATGGCCCATTCAATGTAATTCATTGTAATTAATGAGAGTTGGTGAGGATGGAGGGAAGTGCTCGAGGAGCCCCCTTTTGTAAAAACATCTTCTTTTATTTTTAGTAGAGGAGTAAGGCAGAGGAAGAGTAGAAGAGAGAATAGGTTAGGGAGAAGAGAAGAAGTTGTGACTCTATTGCAGTCAGAGCTTGAGCACATTGTAAAGAGGCATTTCATATTAATACAATCAGAGCAGTTTTTCCTGCATGTTATTATGTGTTTGTTGATGAATGTCTTTATGCATTTATGATATGCTGCAAATGTATGTGTTGTTTACATTTGAAGGTTACAGGCAGGAGTCATTGTTTGTTGAGTTCTTTGATTCCAGGTTTGGATTCTTTGTGGTTTCATGCAATAGTGCATGACAGAGTACTGCGGTCTCTGAAAACCAGTGCAGGAGTGCACTTCTGAATTCCACGGAATTTCAGACAAAGACGTGCCAGGAGGGCGCACCAGCTGAAGTCATTGACTCAAGAGGAAGCCTCAAGGTTGTTGAACACCTTGAAGGAGGAACTGTGCGAAGGAGAGCACGAAGAGGGAAGACAGAACGTCTGAGGTTCTATAGAGCTCTGCTAGGAAGGCATCGAGCATGTGCAAGAGGTGCACGAAAGGAGATACCATTGAGGTCCAAGAAGTTGAAGCTCAAGTAGGAAAAAGACCTGTGCAAGGAGTGCACTAGGATAAAATTCAGGTGAAGTGGTGACAGATAGTTGTCTGAAGTCTTGTCAAGCACAAGGAGTGTGTAGAAGTGAGAACTTTTCTCAAAGTTCTTAAGATCAGGAAGGATCGCACCGTTATGTGCAAGAATCCTGCAAGGAATGAAGATGTCAAGAAAGTTGCAAGGTTTCAGAGCGAAGAAAACTCAGGAGGGATAACGTTCCTAGAATGCAGGCGATATCTGAAGGAATTGAGCTCACAGAGGAAGAAAAGGTCGAGGCCTTTGAAACTTCAAAAAATTTGCCAAGGGGAGGGAGCAATTTCTCAAGCTCGGGAGGGAGCACAACTATCGTCAGATTAGGTGGAGAGATGAGATCTGGACCGTCGATTTTCACGTTCAAATAATAGGAGGAGATAGCGCACAAGGAAGAGAAATAGAACTGGGCCGTTAGATCTAGCGCAAAGGATCGATAACCATCGGATCCGGAGGAAGGTGCATAGAGTTTAACCTCTGGGAGGTCGCACACCAGAAGAGATGAACGGACAGTGGAGACACTTTGTGGAGAAGTGTCAAAATCTCTTGGACCATTGGATCTCACAAATCTATGAGAAGGAAATAGGCTGAGTGTCTTTTAGTATTTCGGCATTTCGGCATTTCAAGGTTCGATATTCTGGAAATTCTAATGAAAAGGAGCGGGGGCACTTGGCATTGAAAACCCCAAAGTTGTGAAAAGCAACATGTCTTTGGAGTAGGGTTGTGGTCACGGAGGAAGTAGTTGATCCCATTTCAGCATTTCGGCATTTCAGGGTTCGGGAAGTAGAGGAGGTTGTGATTTTGGAGTCACTACATCGTGAACTCCCGGTTCGTGAAATCCCAAAAATATTGGAGGCGTTTTGGCAATTCATCAGAGTTGTTTTGGGAATTCGGGGATTGGCACAACAAGATATTTTGAGGTCAAGAGTTGTGGACTCCCGGTTTGTGAAATCCTAAAAAGATCTAATCCGTTTCGGGAATTTGGGGGATGGAGTGATCAGTGGTTTGGGTCACTACATTTCAAACTCCTAGTTATCGAAATCCTGATACAGTAAGGAATCGTTAGATCCTTTCAGGGTCCGGCATTTCGGAAATCCTAAGGACAAGGAGTCGGGGCACTTTGCGTTGAAAACCCCAAAGTCTCGAAATGTGAAAGGCACCTCTTGGTCTGGTTTGAGATCACATTGTTGTGGTCACGTGGGGTGAAGACTCGCACCTGGTGCATGTTTGCGCAGGTGGGGTTTTCATGAAGGACCTATGGATCGGATTTGTGGGGCTCTAGTGAGGGCCCAAAAGAACTATTTTAGTTCTCCGAATTCGAAGAAGATCGATCCTATGCAGATCTTGGCTCGAGGGTCGAGGGTCTATGTCAAAGGTGAGGAAAAAGAGGAGGATAGAAGGAGAAGCATGCTAAGGTTTTTTATTTGAGTTTATGTTGAGATAATTCAATTTTCCTTCATTTTTATATTCATCATAGCCTAATTTTTTTTTATGATAGCAGGGTCTTATTGTAGACAACAATATTCAGGGCTAAATCAAATCACTCAGACACTTGTTTTTGAGAGGTGTTGATCTATCTTTGATAGTCTTTGTAGACTTGTCTGTTTGTGAATTAGTTTTCATTACGAACAAAGGCTATTGTGCAGAGTCGAGTGGGAAACAATCTGTGGCAAGCTGATCCAGTTTTTAGAGTTCAATTTTGGTTTTTTGTCAGAGGTCCTTTTGTATGTTCCATCGGGGATGTCTAAGTTTGAATTTGATCCAAGATTTATGTATGAGATTTTGTGAAGGAAATGACTCTTTGGTGAATTGGAATGAAATAAAGAATTTATTTATGTCTCAATTGTCTTGATTATCATCTTGGCATCTTTACTTCTATTCTTGTATTTATTTCAACAACTGATATATTGAGACAATACATAAAAAGTAAATTTCCAGCAAGCTTTTTGTTGATAAAACACTAGCTTGAGCACTCGTAATTGATAATTGTGAGTTAGGATATTATTTTTGTTGGATATAAACATAGGGTGATATTTCTGTCTACTTTAATTTAGCCAAGTAAAGTCTGAAAATGCTTGAGTAATATATATTCATATCTTTTCCTCAACATTTATTTAGCGACCATACTTGGGAGATCTTTGATATCTCTTTGGTTAAATTTTATACTCAATTTTCATCAATAAATATTTATTTTTCTGATTTTTATTCTTTGACTGTTTTTCTTTTAATGATTGTTCCTATTGCGAGACAGCCTAATCTTGAGCCTGGTCTTCAAGACCAGAACAACATTTCTTTGAATATGTTTAACACCATTTTAGACACTGTTAGGACCCACGTTGAGCTTAGACTTTCTTCGAGAGAAATTGAATGAGATATTAGTGCTCAAGAATAGTTGGAAGCTAGACATAGGAAGCCTATAAATCAACAATAACCTTTTGTTCCTTCAATTTTTGGCTAATCTTTTATGTCCTTTGATTCTCGTGCTTCTAGAAGAAGAAGAGGCTTGTCACCCGAAATAAGTCCTATTGTTGATATAGGAAGGAGAAATGTTGTGTTATCTACCCAACAAATTTCTCTAAGGAGAACTTTATCTGATTCATCCAACTCATATTTCTTTCCCTCATCTATCATCTACAAGATGGAATCTAGTGGTGGTTCTGGTGGCATAGGAAGTGTCCCATATTCCCAATATTCATCATCATCAGTGATTGGTAGCTTGTATAGCCATTATATCATTTTCCAATATACTATGAACCCCACCAAATTCCTCAATATGTATGGAATTTTTCATTTCAAAGAAGATGCCACAACTACACCATGGCATGTGTCCTCTCCTCTTAACCTAGATCCTGTTACTCACCCACTTCCAAAGTTTAAAGAGAATTTGCCTAAGTTTTCAGAAAATAACACTGTCAGTACCAATGAACACTTGGTGGCATTTTCTAATGCTTTTAATAGCATAGGGGCCAATGACAATGATACTTGCATGCGCCTATTCGTCAATTCATTGGAAGGGAAGGCTACAGAAGATTTTTTTGACCTTCCTCCTAAGATCTTGTCTACTTGGGAGGAATTAATATACTAGTTCAGATCTACTTACGGGAAATCCAAAATCCCTACTGAGAAGTTAAGGGAGTACAATAACATCACTTACAAATATGGTGAGACCATCATGTCTTTCAACTTGTGTTTCACCAAGTTGTATAATCAAATAACTGAAATTTTCCGCCCTCAGAACCAAGCTTCCTTCATGCATTAATACAATGTGATGCCTTCTCCTTACCATCATAGGATTGAAGAAAATTCAATTGATAATATTGGTTCTTCTCTCCAGACTTGTTCAAAGTACAAAGAACAACTTGAATGAATCGGTCTACCATAGACAAAATTAGTTAGAAAGACAGACATCTCTGATCTCTTACAAAAATTACAAGATATGAACAATCGTATGATAGAATTTGAGCGGAAGGGTACTATCTCCCCTCTCACCCCTAGAGCTTCATCCTCTTCTTCCCCTTATTTTAGGAGTCTGGTTGAAAATAATTTTCAGCCCAAAGCTATCCTGCCTAGGAGTTGGTGTAACTTTTGCGAGGAACACTATGAAGAAACCATGTGTGAGGTAAGGAAGAGTGGCAGAGACAAGATCTTTGGTAAAATACCAGAAGCCACTATCACTGTCCTAGATTTTTCCGAACCTGGATATGTCATGGTTATCAATACCAAAAACAAAGCCTATGCCCCAAAAGGAAAGTTTGACCCTCCTTGTAGTTCTTCTATCCCGAGATCATCCTCAACCATTGTTGTGCCCTAGGTTCCTAAAATTACTGAGAGTCAAGGAATCACTCCTCCTCCTCCTTCTTCCAAATACAATATCTTGAATCAATTGGCTAACATCAAAGCATATGGAACCCTCCTAGACATGGTTGTCATCCCTAAACAACAAATGCATCTGAAACAATTCATGGAAGGAAAGGCTTTCGTTGTGGCCTATATTTCTGAAGAGGTAAGCGAAGAGGATTCTTCTGTAAATAAAGAGTTGTACATAACTTTAGATACCCTGTAAAAAAAAACCCTTTTTATATTTCTTTAAAGATCATACATAAAATCGCCCATTGTTTCCTCATTGATGGTGGTTCAGGCCCAAGTGTTATTTCAAAGATTATTATGGAAGAGTGAGGCTTATCTTGTACAAACGAAAACCCCTGAAACATGCTTTCCTATATTAGTCTACAAAAAACAACCATAGGCAAGATTAAATATGTAACCTTGGTTTTATGTGCTCACCTCGAGATAAGGACAATCCTTAACATTTGGGTGATTGATATGCCTATAAGAAATTATTCAATTATCTTGGGACGATATTGGCAAGCCCTAACAGGTGGATACCTCTCACTCGACATGACACATTTATCTGTTCCTCAGAATGGTAAGAATATGATAGTCTTTAGAGAAGGAAGGATTACACCCTACATCAAGAATGTTCCACAATCTAACGTGAACTATATCGAAGAAGATGTAGGAGTATATTCCATATTTGCTAAAGAGGATAATGTTCCTCTAGAAAGAATTGATTCATATGATGAATTATGGCATATGCACTTTGATGGTTCACACTCTTATGAAGGTAACGGGGCTAGTATTATATTGGTTTCTTATGCATGAAAAATTCATAATCTGTCATACAGGTTGGACTTTGCTTGTTCAAACAGTGTCGTTGAATTTGAAGCTTTGTTGTTAGGCATTGAGAACGCCCTTAATCTTGGTTGGGGTCACCTTTCATTTTTTGGAAATTATGACCTTGTTGTGAACCTGATACGTAAGGCATGCTCTCTTAGAGACAAGATGATGGAACAATACTCCCATATTTTTTTGGCACTTGTCTCAAACCTTCTATCTTTTAACATTACCCATGTTAGGAAGGATTTGAATTCGATAGTTGGTTGGTTAGCTATCTTTGCAGGATCTCCTACTCAAAAACTCTTTCCTCACTGGCCTGATTACGCTTTCCAATCTCGGAATCGTCCATATTTTCCTGACCACGTAGGATCTTGGAAGGCCCTCCCTGATGATGAAAGCATTTGTGCTATCATTCAAGATGAACCTCTTAAGCCCAAGGAAACTATATCCATGGAAAATAATAAGGTTATTGAGTGCTTGGATCCTCTTGAGGGTTCATTTTTTTTAGTGTTGGAGGAAATAAAGAAAAGGAAGAGGAGTTACAACTGAAGGTGGTTGAAGCCATATCCATGAACATTAGGACACCTGGATCCTCATAGAATGTTAAAATAAATGTCCAGGGTTTGGATAAAGAAGAAATGAAGCCTGTTGAATTACCTGGTGGATTTCAAAGGGTTTTTGCTTGGTGTAATAAGGATATTCATGGTTTTGATCTAGGTCCTATTCAACATACTATGAAACCAACTAGGAAAAAACAAAGACCTTTTAACTCTGCACTAAAGGCAACTTTTCGTAGGGAGTCAAGGAATTTCTCAAGGACTGAAATTTTTTATTTAGTCCACCCTAGATGGGCTTCCAAATGGGAACCTATTTCAAAGACCACTGATAATATTAGAACCTCCATTAGTCTTCAAAATTTCAGGAAAGAAATTACAAGAAATCATTTCCCCCCTCTCATCATGAAAATGTTTCTACAACATGTTGTAGAGTTACACTTGGAGCCCTTACTTGACAATTTGTTTGGTTACAATAAAATCAAGGTAGAAGGGGAAAATATTCACAAAACCACATGTATTACTAACTGTGATACTATGTCTTACAACTACCTGCCTTCTGGCTTATTTTATACAAGTATCACCTTAAAAGGGCCTATACACACAACTTTAGATGAATTGGTTAGTCTCCGTGTTTATCTTGATGATTTAATCGTATGCATCCAAAGGCTGATAGTTACGTCAGAATTTCAAGTGTTGGGTGATTTCCATATTACTTTTGTCTTGGACACTATCTCAAAAAATTTAAAGGAATTATAGAGATGACGGTTTTCTCACAACACTAACAGTCCTCGCTTGAAGTATTGTGAGGGACCAGTGTGAAAAACAACATGTGCTGACTAGATTCTTCTGTATACTAGTAGCTTAGCTTTGATTTCAGTTTTTGTGCTTTTTTTTCTGCCTTACAACACTTTAGTTTCTGCTTTCTAAGTTGAGTTTTTAATTTCTTGCTGCGTTTTATTTTTGTCTTTTGCTGATGCCGTTTTAATTTCTGCATTATTACTTTTGTTGCAATTTTTGTCTTTATCATCTTTTGAATGTTTAGTCAAGATAGAATGTTGGATCAGTTATGCCATAGTGACACCCCTACAAAAACATTGTTAGTCAATAACAATCAAGCTTACATAACTGTTATGATCTCTCCTCTGAAGGACCTTTTAATTTGTCACATATTTTTGTTGTTGTCTTACAAGGAATTGGTTCTTTCCCGCTTCTTCTTGCTTGTTCTTCATCCATTGAGATATTAAGAGAAAATCTATAATTTTTCTTCTTTGAAGTCAAGAGCATATTCTAGTCAAATGATTATGCATACAGTGGTAAAACCCCTCATACTTAACATTTTTCATGATTTATTCCTAAATTCTCGGTCATATTTCCATTAAATCCGCTCACTTCCCCCTATTGCACAATCATTCGAGTTACGTATCCTTGAGATTACTATTCTTTATCTATGAAACCATGAGTTCTAAGTTCTAATCTATTAAAAACAAATTTCCCTGTGCAGTCACCAATTTGTTGACGATTCAAAACCTCAACGTAGTTTCTCCCGCAAAGTGTTTCTTAAGCCTATTATATTAAAACTAAATAATACTAGTAGGTGGGACCCCCTTGAACTATTAGAGAGCATATCTGTGCATTTTTTATGTTGAGATGATGTGCGACACATGGTTGATGAAGATCTTGTTTTATTGGTTAAAAATGAGCTTATGAAAGGTTGGTTGCTTACACTACTACAGCATATGATATTCATCAATATCATTACGATTTGTTCTTATTACGCCTGCATAACAAATATGTTAGTGAAAATTGTAGACAGAAAGTTTTGAGAAAGAGCAAAGTATTATATTTGATGCCAAAGAGACCTAGTTCTGCAATACTACACACATGAAAATATTTGTTGATAATTAAGTCGTAGCTAACAAGAAAATAGCTATGAAATTGTGTTTTAATTACATGATTTATATGCATGTGGTTGAAAATTTGGTGGCTCATGAAAGTAATGGCTTGCAATTTTATATAGTCTATATATATGGTAATTATGTTATGGTTCAGGTTGATGTTGATCATGTTATTGGTGATGATTATATACATGATCTCTTAGATTGTAGATTGGTCATGTGATTTATTTGAGTTATATTGGGAATATGAAGATGAGTGACGCATTTGGCAAAGTAATAATGTGAATGGTTGAATTGTTATGTGGAACTTGGATTCTGTTATAGTTTAAATTTGTAGATGTTCTCGATGAAAGGGTTGATTAATGGTGTTAATGGAGGTCTCATTGGCATGTACTACTGAGTAAATGAGATGTGGGTGGAGGCCACATGCATTTACTGCACATCACCTTTACCCTTCCCGTTGTCCGCCACCCTAGTCAGACTATTGTTGTTTTTGTTGTTGTGTTCACGCTCCAGATTTTTGGTAGGGTGAAACTGCTCGGCCACCTCCCGTCTTAATGATTTTGATTAACAAGTATGTCACTTTTGGCCATTCTTGACTTCAATCTGGTTATGAAATAATTTTGGCTTAGTTGTGTGGGTTTGTGTTTGTCTTGAGTGTTGCAACTGTGTGGAATTTTTGTTTTGAATGGAAAATGGATGGTTTTGGTTATAATTGTTTTGAGTTCATCAGAGTTGGTGGTCTTCCTAGGTGATATCTCTTTGTTACAATAGTGTTTGGTTAAAGGTTTTTTAAATCATGGCTAGATGGTTGTTTTCGCGATTCTTGGGTTTAACTAGAGCCTTGTTTTCTATTTCGGCCCTGTCAAGGAACTGTCTCTCATTCACAAGCGAATCATAGTCCTCCTTGTGCATATGCATTTGGCCTCGAAGTTTCACTATAGTTAGTGCCTTTACTCCTGTGACGGCTATTGTGCAAACCCTTAACCCTCCAGACTGGAGCTACATAGGGAGACTATCAAGCCTATTTAATTTTTCCTGATTATTGTGGTCTATAACTTTGAATGCGGGCTCACCTGTTGGTTGTATAGCAGTCATTTTGGTATAGCTTTTCGTCACTGCCTCTGTGATAATAATGTGAGCCTTACGTTACCAATTTTCACTTATAAAAGTTCACAACCACCTGCCTGATGTCAAATAAACTCAGTTGTTTTTAAATGGAAGGGCCTCTACCTGTTTCGATTGGATGCGTGGGTATGCACAGATACCACAGCTTGTTCGATTGATTGATTTTTTCTACCAAAATGGTGAATTGTGGGTTGATGTACAATCAATATTTTGGAACTTATGGTGATTTGGTTGATGGTTGGCATTGGTCACGAATGATTAGGGTTTCTCACACAGGTTGTGTTCCGTGTATGGTGTTTTTCAAATGAAATATTGTGCATGATAACTATGTTTCCCCCTTGTGCCAAATGACAATCAACTGGATAACTATAGAAGGCATATCCACTGCATCCTTAGGTTGTTGGTTGAATAGGCCTAGGTGCACATGACTTTGATTGAATCATGGTGTCACTTAAATGAACCAACCACTTATTTATGCGCACAACCCTAGCACAATATGTTGAGTTATTGGCATGACTGTGTGTTTGTTGTGACAAGTGGAAATGTTGTATTGTGGAGTTTGGTTGGTTTCGCTCTGTGTGTAGTATGGATGGTTTGTTTTATACCTAGTGTTACCCTAAGAGTTTTTAATCATGTTATTTATTGAAATTGACCACTATTGATGATAGTCATGTCAAGTATTTGGCTCGACTTTTAAGTTGCATTAAGATGTTTTGTTTTACAGTGGCATGGTTTCATTGCCTTGAACATTTACTCCTGCATAGCCTTTGTCTAAATGATGAATGTTGGTTGTAGAGTCAATTGTTATTTCAGGCATGGCATGTGAGGTTTTGATTGTTTTGATCTTTCTACTCCATACGTATATGGTAACAAATATCACTACATATCTTGATTGGGTCTATTACATAAATAGTTATTTCACTATTATTTTGGAAATGCTACTTTTAAATATAGATGTGGATTGGTGAAATGTATGGAAGTGGTGGATGTTAATTATTACGGATTGGGAATGAGTGTTGTTGTTGACTGTTGTAAAATGTAGAATGTGCGAATAAAGGGAACAAAACCTCTTACAAATTCTGTGAAATACTTATGTTTTGTAATGGCACTGTGTTAGATATTAATGGACAATGAAATTAAGAAAATACATAGGAATTATTACTCATTCATATGATTGTTGGTTGATGCATATTTTTCTTACTACAAAATATGTTACGGATTGCTTGATTAATGTCATGAATAGTAAACATTTTTTCCCCTCTCATTATCTCACTTTCTACTAATTACAAACCCCTCACATATCCCATATTCCTTTTGTTCACTTATGTTCTGATATTGATTACAAGCAAGAAAATTTGTGTGTTAAGTGGACAAAGTGGCAGTGCCTTGAGTGGATTGCAGTAAGGTTTATTGGGTTGATTTACAGTTGATTATTGTTGTCATTGAGCAGTGACCATTTCTTCTCCCCTTTCATTATATCATATTTTCGCTCAATACAAACTCCTCACATATCCCAAAACATTGTTTACCCCCCTTCTCCTTGATTAACGTTAGAACAATTTGTATGGATTGGATTTGCATGAGCCTGATACACTCTGAGACAAATTTATTTCATATTTTTAAGGAGTTGTCATGCATGGTTCTTTAAAATACTATTTGCTAATTGTTAACATATGCAGGATGAGTTTTTTTAGTCAAGAAAGCCATGGTCGAGGAAACAGAGGTAGAGGTAACTGGAACCGAGGCCCAAGAAGGCCTAGGTTATCTATACATTTTGATGTTGATTCAAAATAGCTTGGCCAATTATTTCATGCTAGATTCTCTAATTGGATTGGGCAGGGAATAGTCCAACCGAGGCATGAAAGGCCTTTGTTGTATCCTTTTCGTCACCTAAATGAGAAAAAGAAGGACACTTACAAGTCCAATTGGGTTAGCTATATAGGAAAGAAATGAGTGCAAGAGTAGAAACATCAAACACAATAAGAAAACAAACAACCAATCTAATAAAAATTAAAGAAACTAAACTAATGTGCATAAGGAAAATAGAGCAAAAGAATGATCGATATTCATGCCACCAATGGATAGATTATTTTAGCGGGAAAACACCAAAGAGAAAGGGAGACATATGGGTCCCCTCTTTCTCTAATGGAGGGCTCTTGAACCCCCACTGATTGAGCTCTTCTTACAAATAACAAACTAAAAGGAAATGGTGAATAAATATGAAGCTCATTCACGCAAGAGGTGATGTGAATGGCCCAATGAAATGATGCTTATATGCTCCAATGAGGAAAAGGGTTCTTTATAGGAGAATAGAGGTAGCATAACAATACAAATAGATTCTTGAAAATGTAGTGCACCCATGGCCTCTTTTTATATCAAAGCATTGAGGCATTATCCAACTGGTCTTGAGTGTGAAAAAGGTTCCCTTTAGGTCTTTGACCAACCCCCCCACTCAGATTCAGCTCAGATTTGGGGGTCAAATCGAATTGGGAGATGAGCCAAAAGTGGGTGGGAGATCGACCAAAATCATTAATGTTCCATTATGAAGTATGCGCGATGTTTTGTGTCCATAGTCACGCATCGAGTGGATGTGCTATTTTCCGACATTTTCGACTGGTGCAAGTGCGCACGCTTCCTTTGCATTCTGAGCGCATGCTGATTTTATAACCAATTGTATAGTTTATGCCTTTTGGAAATGCATTTTTTGGACTATGCATGAACTAATAGGTGTTTGGAGATGCTATATTTCTGTAACCATTTGCAGATGAAATTTCAGTGATAATAGATGCCCCCTAATGTGTGAGGTTAGGAGCATACAGATAGTTGAAATACATCAATATTTCTTCTACTGAGAGTAACATTGTAAGAGAGAGTGTTGAGAGGAATTGCAAGAGTGACCCATTGGAGGGAGAGGGGAACCTGTGGGACCCAAACGTTTTGTGTAGGGGTGAAAAAAAACAAAACTGTGTACAAAAGAGCAGGCATGCCCCATGCACGTGTCATGTAACTAAAAAAAAATGTGTAAGATAGTAACTGAAGTGGTATGTTGATGTAGATAACTGTAGCGCACTCTGGGGTAGTTTGATAATGGTAGGGGACAATTCTGATGGTGCACATACTATGAAAAGAGGTGATGACACCTAGAAGAAGTGTCGATAATTTGCGGGCATTGATAGCTCAACAAATTTCAGAGGTCTTTGGCAAATATAAAAAACAACCGCAATAGTCGCAAAGTAAGACCCACCATAACATGAGATAAAGTTGAAGTCAACGACAACAGAGAACAATGGTGTTTTTATTTGTGTCATTCGAGACTCCTCATTGTAAAGGGATTGAAATTCAAGATATTGTCGTCCTCCTAGAAACTGTGTTGATGTTGACAGAAAGGGAGATGTGACTCCATGAAGCAAAGGGCTTCATGAAATCCACTTGGATGAGATCAGGAACTGATGAGGTGAATGGATGAATTCGAGATGTGGTGAGACTCAAGACTGCCCTTGGTTGGGGATATATGTGAAGTATGAGTGGTAGAAACTGTAAAACTAAATCTAGTGTCAGGGGGCGACTAGACGTGGGTTAAATTGCGCTAGAGGTGGGTTTATGTATGAGGTAAATGACTGGAGGGGAATTTGCAGATGAGAAAACTAATTATGAATGAAATGGAGGGCTAATGATACTACGGAGGTGAAGTCAAATGATAACTAGTAGGATATGTCATGGGAGTCCATTGGGAAATCTAAAAAAATGAGGAGAAGGAGTATGTGGTTGATTCTCGAACATGAGTAAGACTATCAAGACTCCCATCCCTAGGGGGTGAAAGAAGCATGAGTGTCAAAGTGCCAAAAAGGGGACTATGAATGGGACAACTCATGGAGGAGAGAGTGATACCGGTTGACAGTACTGAAATGCAGTGGAGGTGTGAGTACTGCAGAGCCGGATGGGGGGGATCCTAGAGGCAAATGTCGGAAGGTGTGACTGGGAGATGAAATTGATGTTCAGAGGGAATTATTATCTGCCAGCGTTGATGATATACCCAAAGGGGCTGTGTTGATGCATGATGACCAAGTACCTGGGCAGGATGTGATAAAAATGTGTCCTCCTAGGCTGAGGATGGATGGTGACCCGGGGGATATGACTGTGTAGGGGGTTGGATCTTGATCCCGTGGCTGAAGACGAATCGAAAAACAAACGACTGGAGCTCCTGTAATTGAACCTGGAAGTTTGGAAAAGGGGACTATATATAGTTGTAGGGCCCACATTTCCACCTCATTTGTACCTACGGCTATAGTGAGTGGACTAGTCAATTGATTCAGGATCAGCGAGTGCCAGGTTAGTTGTTTTATCCTCCTACATAGTAATTAGGATTTCTATTTTGGGCAAGGTCGTATGGATGGTCGTATGGAGGGAATTTGTGAGTGTGGTCCCCCCAGTCCACGGGCGATCGAAGGATTTGTGCACATGAGTGTGCAGCTGTAAGTGGGACATACGTGCATGGGGGCACCCAAAGGGGGAAAACAGGTGCGCATTTTGACCATGGGGGAAATTTTAGCCATGTTACCTTCTTCAAAAGCGTCAGGGGAAAGGATAGGATTATTGAGCCAGTCTATATTCCCTGATGGGAGAAAATATTTGGTTTCGAGTGTATATGGAGTTTTGGTTAGGAGGCATAAAGGCCTCCTGTGACAAAAAGAGTTCTCTATGATGGAGCAAATCCCATGGGCAGTTAATTCCTTGAGGATGTCTTCATCGCAGTGGAACTGTTGAGAATATAGGGGATCTAGGGGAGTAACATTGGTGATGAGAACTATGTGGTTGTCTTCTGGTGGTGAAGAGTTAGTGGGAGTTACACAAAGGGGTTGTGATGGTTCGTTCAACATAAATAAAATATCAAGATATTGTGGTTTGAAAATGGTAGTCGGGCATAAAACTTCCATGGGGAAATGAACTAGAGAGTTGGGGGGATTTTGGAGGAAAATCCTCATATAGGCTATCCATGAACCATGGGCGAGTAGGGAGTGTCTCAGGTTCTGGAGAGAGGATATGACCAACATCAGGGGATGTAGTAGGGGAAATCACTAGTACCTCTAGTAGTGAGCTAGGTGTAGGATTTTGAATAAGGCTCATTTGGTGACACTAGTATTCAAGGATCATAGGACATTGGTATGTGAAATGATCGAGGGATTCACAGAGAGAGAAAGGGCATCTCATCCATTCGTTAACTAAATTCGTGACACAGTGGATGTCTATGATAGGATTACTTGATGACATGGGTGGGGCAGACTCTTCTTGAAAGCTCTGGCGTATTGTTGTGAGTGTTTGTCAAAATTGAGGTAGAGCAGAGCAATGGTGGGTGTAATGGAAATACTCTAAGTAGATGGCATAGGATAATTTGGTTCACAACCTTATGGTATCAGTGGTTGGAGACGTGGTGGTAGTACTTGGTGCATTGGGTGGAGAGACAAGCGGTGTGGTTTCTAGAGGAAGTCAGATTAAATTGAGTAACACAGGGAGAGAGGGACATCGATTGGTGGGGTGTCATTGTTTCTTGCATAGTGCACAATGAAGTTGAACTCGGGGGGGGAGTGGAGCGGTGGGATCTTTCTACTTCCTTCTTCCCCCAGCTGTAGCGGTGGTGCTCGTGAGTGGGGGTGAGTGTGGTGTGGTCGGAGTGAGGAATGGTATCTGCATCAGGATTCCCTCGGTTTTGGGAGGAAGGGATGGTTGAGGAACCATCTCAGGTGGGTGTAGATACCAAACTGGGATGGAAAGCACCATGCTAGGTAGAGTAAGTTTGGAGGCTACCTGAAAATCTTGTATGCCCAGTGGGGGATAGAAGAAGGAAATTTGAATAATGGCTTGGGGGATTGTCTCCCAGACCAGGATGTGACCCTGGGGGGGGAGGGATATCAGGAAAAAGTGGTGATGGAGATTTATCAGGGGATTCCTGAGAGAGGATCTCTGCGACTAGTGTGATGTCAGGAAGTGAAGAAGCCTCAGTGGGAGGAATGGTATCTCCAGTACTAGTTTAGTTAGAAGAGATGACACATACTTGAGTTGAGGGATGTATGAGTGGGGTTTCTCCGTGGTATGTCCCTAGCAAGGATGGATCTTTGAAGATGTCAGGGCCCATCTCAACGAGTGGGTAGACATTGAGATTAGTGTGGACAAAAGGTAAAATTTTATCGATGTTGGAGGAAGGGTTAGGCTTATAATTTGAAACCTGATCAATGGTGATGATCTTCCCATTGTGGGGAAACATCATCGTTCAGAATACAGAAGAGGCTATTACCTTCATGGCGTACATGTAGCTACGACCAAACAAGATATTGTAATTGAGTGGGGCATCGATAAACTCAATGTCAATAAGGATAGTCTTTCCCCCGAGTTTGACGGGGACATCTTGAAAGAGCCCTTCAGGAGAGGATGGTCATCCATCATAAGCTCTCAAAGTGATGGTGGATGGTATGAGCTCAGGGGAGCCAAGTTTTTGCCATACGGTTTTGGACATGATGCATGTGGATGCACCTTAATCAATGATTCAGCGATGAAATGTGATGTTCCATATTTTAACTGGTATTTGGAATGCTACTAAAGAGGGAAGATGAGGTTCCCCACTATCGAGATCGAACGTGATGAGTCTAGTGTTAGCAAGGTCGACTTCCCCCAAGGTGGAAATAAGTGACTTCCGTTGAGTGGAATATGTTTGAAGAACTTCTAAGACGAACATGGCAGTAATATATTGTGCTAGGTCATCGACCAGACTATAATTGTGTGATTCCCTAGCTTGAGGCTTAGTGACATTCCATCGTAAGGGGATATGAGGAATACGAAGGGGGGGTCTCAGTGTTAGGGTGCATAATCATTAGAGGGGGTCCCATTGTAACTAGAACTTCTTCCGAGGTAGTGGGAGTAGATTTAGGGGTCCGTTGTATTGATGACTGTGTGTTTGTAGAAGGACTTCCTCTTCGATAGTGAGGAGGATAGTGCAATCGGCAGGGGTGCAAGGGTTTTGATAATGTCCTATCTATGGTGGGGTAGGATGCATGTCCTTTTGGGTATTCATCACACCTTGGTGTGGAATCAGGTTTTGCAACACTTTCGAGGGTGGTTGTTGCACATACTATTGTGGGGTCTGTTGGGGTCAGGCAATGTTGGGGGACAAGGTTGGTTCACAGATTCCTTCATCTATTTAAGGTTAGCAATTTGGGGCCAATGGTGAGTATAATGGAGATACTCACCACAAAGGGCACAAGGGAAGTTTGTCCAGATGTTGTTTCTATTCTTCCCTTGGCGTTTGTTGTTATGGCCTTCTTGGGGGTTCTAATTCCCTTGATTTTGATTGCCCCCAATAGGTGGGTTTTGTTGGGGTTTATTCGCTCCTACTCCAGGATTATGATTGTTTCATTTTTTTCCTTTTTGTTATTATTTGACTGATGGGCCGGATTTTCCATATCCAATTGTTCAAATCTTTGAAATTTCTAAATAGGAGAGGGTTGAACAAAGTTAACCCCAACATGTGGTTGTCCTTGTGGTGGAGCCATGGGTGGGGGGGGACCAAGAAATGGAAAGTATGGATTATTTTGTGGCAATGATCTATATGGTACATAAGAAGGTGTGATGTTTTCACTAGTGATTAGGATGTAAGCTGAGGTAGATGGGGTACCAGAACTTGGTTGTATAGTCGAATGCATCATGGGTGTCAATGTTGGTCCACTTGTCGGTGGAGGCGGTATAATAGGGTATGGCTATGGGTAAGGTGGAGGGGGGTAACAAGGAAGTCTGCCATATATTGGTGGATGTTGTGGTGTACCATACATGGGTGGTGGTTGGATGTACATATTATGGTGTGTTGTGGTACCAATCAATCCATCTGTTGAGTGAGACACCCTATGTTTGTCTTGGTCGAATGGTATGGGTCTTGGGATGTCAAGTAGTACTATGTATAAGTATCCCAAATGTGCATAGATGAGGTCATACTATTGAGCTTTCCTAATGTCTTACTCTTTAGATTGGGGGAAAGTGGAGGCCACATATTTGGCAAGGAGGGAGACAAGTGATCTGAGAAACCAATCGAGGCATTGTTGCTTGGTGGTTTCTTCTTTGCATAAGCTATGTCACTGATGCCATTCATGAATATGGTCAACGATATGTGTGGATGAGGTTTGTTTATACTCTGAGAGAAGTTTGAGACCATTTTCATGGCATATTGGTAGTTGAAATAAGGTCAAAAATGCTTTGGCCAATGATTCAAAGGTCACATGGGACCCTGATTTTTCATCTACATACCACTTGGTTGATGGGTCAGTGAGTGTGCATTGGAATAATCGTAACTAGATGGAGTTTTCCATGATTTTATTTGAAGAGAACCATAGGTGGAAGGTCATGACATGGTTGGCATGGTCATCTCTTGCCTTTCCTTCAAACTTGGGAATGTCTAAAGGTAATTTGGTAGGCATTGCAAGCCATGTGGGGTCATGCAATATAGGATCGTTGGTGAGCTTACTCAAATCCAGTATGTTGAGGGAAGACAAGTATGGAATTTTTAGTGGCGGTGGAGGATTAGTTCCATCCATGGTGTGAGTGGTTTGTGTACCTGAACTATGAGGGGGGTTAGGTGGGGTGGTACTTCCTCCTTGTGAAGAAGTGTGCCCCCCGCTTCCTTGTAAAGGAAATCTAGTGGATGGTTGACCTTGGGAAGTGGTCCTAAGTAAAGTGGAACCAAGAAACGATGATCCCAAGATAGTAGCACTCATAGGGATGTCAGAGGGTTGATCCAATGAGTTGGGAAGACTAGAAACTACTCCTCGAATTGGAGGGATATTTTTCAAGCATCTGGAACAGAAAAAATGAATGTGTTCAGCTGGCGATGAGAGTAATAAATGAAAAAGAGGCTTTGTATTACTTGGACCTTCACAACATATCTCACAATCATTTGTAATCACAATAGCATCATACATGAATCAATTGACAAAGAAGCATATATGTGGATAGGTGGAGTTTGTCCCCTTGGGAGAACAAAGAAAGAAAATGCTTGTGTCCTAAAAGAGGTAACGTCCTTCCTATCATATAGCACTGGACCTTCCAATAACACTCAATAGTGGGGTCTAAAGCCACTCGAAGAGGAACTAGTGCAGGATGAAATAATCAGTTATAATGAGGCATAGAGGGTGCATATCCTGAAAGAGATGGTGATATTTCCCAATAGCCACAAAAAATCCGATCAAGGTGCAATTGAAACCCACAATTTCCACCTGGGTAGATGTCCTAAAATGTGGTCACTAGGTACCTTAGTCAAAGTGCGACATTTAGATTTCCAACCTCAGTAATGGGTCATGAGTTGGATCCCATCCAAGAGGTGGGTTCCTCAAGGGGGGATGCACAAAACAAATGGACCTCGGACTTTGACCCTTCAAGGGTATCTCCCTGCCTTATGGTATTAGGAACACTTGACTTGGAGGATTTAAAGTTCCCTATTTGACAACTTCTATTGTTTGAAGATGTGAGAACCAAATAATGGAGACTTATTTGGATGTCTATCCTTGAGATCATACCTAGACTAAAAAAATTCTTTTGGCACCTCTTGTGGAGGAAAACTTAGTGAGTTTTTAGAAAACATTTAGATGTGGTTGTTTGAGAGACTGTGGGTGTGAACCAATCTCGTTCAAATTAAGTGGGAGTGGATAGTTTCATCAAGGATAGGTTGGGGTGTTTCAGAATCCCTTTAGAGGAAAATTACTTCAACCTCCATGATTCTAGATGAAACTATGTGAGTGAGTAGTGACTTTGTCTGTAAACAAGTGAAAATGTGCCAAATTTTTTAATAAGTTAGGTGTCACCTTACAACATGTGGACTTTGTGTGGTCCTTACAAGTCTTGATTACCTAATTTACTAGATTCCCTTGGTACAACCTTGCGGAATTTTAAAGTCCCTATAAAACTATCATGTGGACATATGGGTCCTTACCAATCCTTTAACTCCCTAGTGTGATTTAATCTAAGAAATATTCAAAAGACTATCCTATATTGTGGGTATGTGGGCATGTATGGGTCCGTTACAAAACCTTTAAAATCCCCTAGTGATGTAATCTAAGAAAGTAGATTCAAAACTATCCTATATTTGTAGCATGTGGGCATGTATGGGCCCTTACAAATTTAAGATGTGTTTGAGAAAAGAAGCTAAGAGGATTCCCGAGGGGTTGTTGTCCTCTCCTAAAAATTTTGTCTTTAAGGGAGATGAAATCCTCCCTTAATCATTTTTCTGATTCTCAAGATCGCTCTATGGCATGAGAGAAGATCATACTCAATGATTGACATTCAATTTCTGGTCCCAATGCAAGTGGTTATATATGTGATATAGAATGATTCCAACTTAACATTAATCAAATCAAGCCATCCATGTGGAAAAATGAAAGAAAAAAGAAGATAAATATGGATTTTAACCCCCTAAGTGCCTATGTTTTGACTAACCCTTCATGTGGAGAGGGAATCTAAGTGTGGTGCATATTACAATTTGCAGAGAATTAAGTTTAAGAAGGCTATGGTCCTTCAACATAACACAAAAACCCTTACACTCTATGAATTTCTAAACAGATGTGTGGGTCGTAGAGTAGACAGAGGCGCATGTGGCGCCAATGCGCAAACTAGAAATGACCTGTTGGCGCAGGTGCACAAAAGGCGCTGAGGAACAAGTTTATGTTGGCACACATGCTTGGAAGGTGTGCCTGTGGGATAAAAAACTAGTGCACTTTCTGTTACACAGTTGGGAAGAAAATTTCAGATGAAATTATCTTATCTCAGATCTAAATTTAGCTTTTAGTAGGCAGGCTTGGGCTAGTTATGGTTCCTGCAAGTTAAATAAACCAAAAATAAGTGCTCAAACAACCCAAATGGGGAGGAAATTGATACATATCCCCAGTGGAGTCATCAATCTGTTGTATCATTTTCGTCACCTATATTAGAAAAAGGAGGACACTTACAACTCCAGTTGGGTTAGCTAGACAGGACAGAAATGAGTGCAAGAGTTAGAAACATCAAGCACAATAAGAAAATAAAAAACTAATCTAATAACAATTAAAGAAACTAAACTAATGTGCATAAGGAAAATAGAACAAAAGAAATATCGATATTAATGTCACCAATGGATAGATTGTATTAGTGGGAAAACACCAAAGAGAAAGGGAGACTTATGGGTCCCCTCTTCCTCCAAGGGAGGGCTCTTCAACCCCCATTGACTGAGATATTCTTACAAATAACAAACTAAAAGGAAATGGTGAATAAATCCAAATCTCATTCACTCAAGAGGTGATGTGAATGGCCCAATGAAATGATGTTTATATACTCCAATGAGGAAAGAGGTCCCTTACAGGAGAATAGAGGCAACATAACAATAAAAATAGATTCCTGAAAATGTAGTGCACCCATGCACTCTTTTTATAGAAAATATTTGAGGCATTATCCAACTGGTCTTGAGTGTGAACAAGGGGGCCTTTAGGGAAACTTTAGGTCTTTGACCAGCCCCGTCAATCAGATTCAGCTCAGATTTGGGGGTCAAATCAACTTCGGAGCTGAACCAGAAGTGGGTGGGAGGCCGACCAGAATCATTAATGCATCATTTTGAAGTGTGCATGGCTTTTTGTGTCTGCAGTCACGCATTGAGAACATGTGATCTTTTCCGACATTTTCGACTGGTGCACGTGCGCGTGCTTCCTTTGCATTCTGAGCGCATGCTGATTTTATAAACAATTGTATAGTTTATGCCTTTTGGAAATGCATTTTTTGGACCATGGATGAACTAATAGGTGTTTGGAGATGCTGTATTTCTATAACCATTTGCAGACGAAATTTTAGTGATAACAACCTCCCTTCCAAGCCCCTCAATCCCCTGGCATCCTTGTGTCTCCTCATGTCTCTTTATAGCCTGAAGTCCTAGAAAATGATGAGTGGTAGGAGATTGTTCACACGAAAGTATCCCAACATCATGGCTGGCCCAAATTAATGTTGCCTACTCCTCCACCTTTGAACCCCATTGTGCAAGCTGTCCCTAACCACTCACGAGTGAAATCCTCCCATTCCAGCAAGAGATTGAAGACTGAAGCCCACATTGCATTTGATAAAGAAAATTCTATTGCTGCCCCTTCCTCACCCTCCAATGACTCTGACAAATTCGTGTCTTCATTGATGCATTTGAGGGACAATTGTTCCCATGTGATTAGTGAGTTAAATCCTAAAGGCTCTGCCCAACCCAAGGAAAATTCAGGAAAATCAAGAGGTGACAACAACAATAAAGGAAGGGTTGCATCACAAACTAGAAAATATAGATTTTTATTTTTATGTTATTTATTGTTTTATGATGGTGGAATTCATGGATTTTGGACAACTTGTTTTATTTTGGATATATGACTATTATTTTCAAATATTTTCAAATTTCATGAGTTGAAATTGCCAAAAGTAAATGTGTTTGAGGGGAGGCACAAGGAGTGTGTTTGCTTAACTAATGGATTATGTTATGATGGTTATGACTGTTATGAACTAAAGAGAGTCACAAGGGGTACCACCTACTAGTTATTATTTATTTATGACCCTATTATGATTATTACTCTCCTCATGTCTCTTTATAGCCTGAAGTCCCGAAAAATGATGGGCGGTAGGAGATTGTTCACACGAAAGTATCCCAACATCGTGGCTGGCCCAACTTAACGTTGTCTGCTCCTCCACCTTTGAACCGCATTGTGCAAGCTGCCCCTAACCACTCACGAGTGCAATCCTCCCATTCCAGCAAGAGATTGAAGACTGAAGACCACCATGCATTTGATAAAGGAAAATGTATTGCTGCCCCTTCCTCACTCTCTGATGACTCTGAAAAATCCGTGTCTTCATGAATGCATTTGAGGGACAATTTTTCCCAAGTGATTAGTGAGTTAAAGCCTAAAGGCTCTGCCCAACCCAAGGAAAATTCAGTAAAATCAAGAGGTGACAACAACAATAAAGGAAGGGTTGCATCACAGAGTGGAAAATATAAATTTTGATTTTTATGTTATTTATTTTTTTATGATGGTGGACTTCATGGATTTTGGACAGCTTGTTTTATTTTGGATATATGAGTATTATTTTCAAATATTTTCAAATATTTTCAAATTTCGTGAGCTAAAATTGCCAAAAGTAAATGTGTTTGAGGGGAGCACAAGGAGTGTGTTTTCTTAACTAATGGATTATGTTATGATGGTTATGATTGTTATGAACTAAAGGGGCTCACAAGGGGTACCACCTACTAGTTATTATTTATTTATGACCCTATTATGATTATTACTGCCCCCCCCCTATTGAAAGTTAGTTGAGTCTTTAGTTAGCTTAACTAATAAGTTGGTTCAAATACTTTAACCAATTCTAATTTTTTAAAAGCAGAAGTAAGGGAAGGAACAAGAGGAGGATAGAAGAAGAAGCATGCTAAGGTTTTCTCTTTGAGTTTATGTTGAGATAATTCATTTTTCATTCATTCATATATTCATCATAGCCTAATTTTCTTTTATGATAGCAAGGTCTTATTATAGACTGCAATATTCAGGGATGAATCAAATCATTCAAACACTTGTTCTCCAGAGGTGTTGATCTATCTTTGATAGTCTGTGTAGACTTGTCTGTTTGTGAATTAGTTTTCATGAATGACAAAGGCTATTGTTCATATTCAAGTGGGTAGTAATATGTGGCAAGTTGATCCAGATTTTAGAGTTCAGTTTTGGTTGTTTGTTAGAGGTCCTTTTGTATGTTCCATCGTGGATGTCTAAGTTTGACTTTGGTCCAAGATTTATGTATGAGATTTTGTGAAGGAAATGACTTTTTGGTGAATTGGAATGAAATAAAGGATTGATTTATGTATCAATTATCTCGATTATCATCTTGGTGTCCTTAATTCTATTCTTTTATTTATTTCATCAACTGATATATTTAGAAAATACATAAAAAGTGAATTTCTAGCAAGCTTTTTGTTGATAAAAGACTAGCCCGAGCACTCGTAATTAATACGTGTGAGTTAGGATATTATTTTTGTTGGCTTTAAACATAGGGTGATATTCCCGTCTACTTTAATTTATACAAGTAAAGTCTAAAAATGCTTGAGTAAGATCTATTCATATATTTTCCTCAACAAGGAGGAATAGCACAAAGTTGCATGTAGAGCGCAAATGTGCGCCAGGACCGAGGTTAAATTCATTGCCAAAACTCATAAGAGATAGCATTTTCATAAATTCATACGAGTCCCAAAGTCATCAGGACTCGTAGAAGGATCAAAGGTCATGGCATTTGACACTTAGATATTTGAGAAAGCCAGATCTCAAGAGGAGGAGCGACAATGATCGTTAGATCGAGCACTGTGAATTATCTGGGCCTTTAGATCAAAGTACAGACAAGAGGAGCATAGAGGTGGAGATTATACCTCAGACATCGTATTAGATCACAAAGGACTAGCAACCATTAGACCCAGTGGAGTTGCAAGTAGGATAATCCTAGGAATCAGTTAACACTCCAAATCTGTGAAGGAATCCTGGCCATCCATTGAGGTAGGACACATGGAAAGAGATCATCATTTCCTTGACTCACGAACTTAAAAATTCAAAGATGAGTAGTCCTCCAACTTCGTGAAATGCGAAGTCACGAAAATATCGGGGTCATCAGATCATAGATGATCACGAACCATTGATCTAGAAAAGCATGAGTTCAGAACTCGAAAGAAGGGAGGTTCTTTGACCTATGACATCACGAGTCAAAAAATCATGAAGTGTGAAGGAGAGATCTAGACCGTCGATTGAGGAATGTCATGGGCCCTTGATCAGGCATTCTGAAGTTCGCAAGATCATAAATCATGGAGCACCTTAGGAATAAGAGTATGGTCATAGCCATGGTCACATCGACAAATATTAAGGGAGGAGCTAGCATGTTGCTAAGCTCCACTTTGCATATCGTGAGTTGGGAGAGTCAAGGTAACTCACAGCAGAAGTTCAAGATACATGAAATCACAAAGAATCTTTTTGCTTAGCCCCTAGTCATAGATAGAGGTCACATCGTCGAAGTATTAAGGGAGTATTCACATCGGATATCACCGATATCACGAAGTGCCTTTTGGATATGCATCTGATCATAGATCATGGTAACATGAAAGAAAGGGGCTTAGCCAGAAAATCTAGCATCCACTGTGAATTTTTATTAGGAAGGGAAAAGGTGCCAAAGGCATGAGCGCGTAGAGGTTCTCTAGGTAACTTCTAGAAACCACTGATTATTTCTGCCAGAGAATTCGAAGAGGATTTAGGGTAATAGCTAGAGAAGCTGAAGAGACTCAAGGTAACTATCAGTGGAATGAAGAGACAATCGATAGATTGAAAAGTGTCAAAGACTGTTACTGCCAGCGATGCCAAAAGAATCTCAGGATGAACGACCATTCATGGTGAATAGACATAGATAAATTCCAGAGAATATGAAGAGTTGCTAGGATGATCTGGCAGAGGACTCAGTGTGTGAATAACATGCATAACAGAGAAGAGAGGCAGTGCTTGATGATAGTTTCTTCATGCGGGAAGAAGGTGGTTGTGCAGAGGACCAGAAGAGTATATAAGATATGCAACACATAGAATAAGGTGTGGCAAGAGAGTATGGAATGCAACAGAAAATATGAACAAAGAGGTTGGTATGAGTGGAGAAGAACACTGATGTAGGCAGAGCAGATTAGGGTATCAAAACATTGATGAGATTTCTAAGATATTGATAAATATTGTATCTCTGTAATAGATTCTAGGAAGAAAAAAAAAATTATTTCATGGTGGTAGGGTGGTGCTAGGGAGGACTGTTGTCCTCAGAGTTTCAAGTGGGTACTTGAACACAGGGAGTTGTAGCTTCCATCTGGTTGCATCTAGTAAAACCAGGGAGGTGGGGTGCTGCAAGGGAGAACTATTTTTCTATGTTATGTAGGTCAGTGCCTATGTGACTGTAAGTTGGTGCTTCCATCCAGTTGGTGCTAGAACACTCAGGGAGTTGGTGCTTCCTTCTAGTGGGTGTTGGAGAAACCAGAGAGTTGGTTCTCTCAACAAGTTGTATTTTGTAAAATAGAGGTGGTAGCCTCACAATGAGTTGGTGCTCATAAGAATGATAATGCACATAAAATAAAGATGACTTATCATATCAAGAATAATAGGCTTTCTCCATTTATGGTTTTCCTCAGGAATATTTGTCTTTGTGTGCTTCATGTGTGTGATTGATTTTGAATACTTTGTTTCTTAATTCCCTTCATTATTGTGATCATCATTGAGTGTTCTATAATGAGTTTACAATGGTTATAATTGTTTAATCATAGTAACAACTAATTCAACCCCCCCCCTCTCAGTTGTCTAACAATTGGTATCAGAGTTGGTTCCTTTTATCTAAGGGTAGATCCTAGAGATTAAACATGAGTATCCATGAAGTAACTTCAACCAATAAGGCCCCCCTATTCAATGGAACAAACTTTGCGTTCTGGAAAGTTAGGATGAGAACCTACATAATGGCTTTAGGTGCAGATGTCTGGGATGTGGTAGAAACTAGTTATGTAAATCCGGTTGTACTAGATAATAAGGATGAAAAGCTAGAATTTGTCTTCAATGCTAAGGCTATGAACACTATTCTGAGTGGGCTTGCAGAAGAAAAATTTGTAAAAGTTGCACACTTAGAAACTACCAAAGAAATGTGGGACAAACTCATTAGAAGTTATGAAGGTAATGAGAAGGTAAAGGATGCCAAGATTCAAAGCTACAGATTACAGTTTGAACAGCTAAAGATGAAAAAGGATGAAACTGTTGGGAAGTTCTTTCTGAGAGTTGAAGAACTAGTAAATGCAATGAAAGAATTGGGTGAAAAAATTGAGGAAGTCTCTCTTGATGGGTCTTAAATACCTTGACTCAACAATAGGAACCAAACCCACCACCGAGGCCCAATTAGACTCTGTAGCATTTGAATATGGAATGGTTCTCTAGATCTTGCAATCCAACCAATTTATTGATGGGCTTTGTGTTTTCTTATGAAGGTTGTTCATTCAGTTAGGAATATTATCTTGTGTATTTTCTCTTGGGTGGGACTGGTACGAGAAATCCAATCCATTATAAACCAACTTGACAACAAACCGGATTAAGTTTTAACTACTGGGGAAGAGGTTGAGCTTGGGATAACCCACTGCTCAAACATGAAGATAATGATTTTATACCACATGCCTAGTACTAATACATTAACCATGTGAGCATCCAATTACTTCCTGAGAAACTAATTATGAGAAAGAAAGCACAGATGTAATAAGATAATCACAAGAAAAATAATTCATCTTCCATAACCGTTCATCACATAATAACACAACGATTTATCTTCATCAGTAAAGAAAATAACAACAAGACATTGCACCAGATAACTTGACAACATAATTAATTGCTCTTACTCATTACTGCATCATTCATGAAACATGATAGGAAGTAGTTCTTCTCCAAGTCCAATCACATGCATCTGATGAAAAGAGTTTCTCTTTGGCCCAGAAGGACTTCTCAATTCCTAGCAGCTTCAAAATAATTCTTAACAACCAAAAATAAAGAGCTCTTAAAAAAAATATCGACCCTTCACTACTTGGTCAGGGTCTTTATTAATAATATAAAGTTTAACTGAAATTAACGGCTAAGAGAAATTTAAGAAAATAAAAAATTGCCACGTGGCGTTATCTTCTAAGAGTTTCTTTAACAGTCGACTTGAGATATTTCTTGGAAAGGGTCACTTTTCTCGTATTCAGTCCAACTGATAAATAGTTCTTCACAAGTTTGGACCCATGGAAACCTGTGTTGTTCCATTGAAGTCGAGTATATTCCTCTGATATCCACTACATGCGCTCGGTACTTTAATAAACTGGATTTATACTGCGGTATCATGGTTGGGGCCCTGATTGGAGGTTCTTTGAATCACTTCACTTGCCTTGGCCTCGCATCAGTCATATTTGCGAGATCTTCAGTCCATATCGAGTCTTGTTTGGCATGCAACTTGACTACATCACTTAGGTTAATAAATTTATCTGGGGTGCCAAACTCGGGGATCCTGATATCCTTCATTTCTCTTTTGATTCTTCTTCAAGGTTTCTTTTGATTTCTTTGACGAGATCACAGAGAAAATTTTGTTCAGTAATCGGGAATCTTTCCTGCAATATGGGTTGAGGTAGTTTAGTGATCAAGTAATGTAATATAAGTTACAAACAAACAGAATAGAACGATGCGTACATGTGGAGTTCATTAATCTTGATCGTGCAATACTTACGTGATCTCAATCACCCCTTTGAATGAACTCCAATGTATTTTTCCACGTCGTCACTCCTCTTTAGTTTAAATGAATTATGTCAGTTCTCCATAGCGTATAAAATTAAGTACGACAGATATGCGCATCAAAACTGTCACAGTAGCCGCTCGACCTTCGGGGCTGGGAAAAGACGCCAGAGTCGAACATGCATGCATACGCTCCCAAAAGGTCAAATACTGTAATAAGGAAGTTGTTAAATGCCTCTAGCGGTCATATCACCAAGTGTGTCAATTATCAATAGTTAATAATGGAAGCCAGGGAGTTTAAAGAGATTGGAGTTATCATACCATATATTCCATGCAACTCCGATCGACGACATTTTATGCGTTCTGTATTGCATCCATCGAGAAGTTGTGACGCGTTAAATCTTCAAGACATCCTATCATGAGGCATGATTTTTCTTTTCCACACTCTGTTTCGCTTCTGCGTTCTGCTATAAATCCTAGGATTTTTGTGGGGAATTCTACGCATATGCTAAGTTTATACCTCTGTAATGCTGGTCTTGCGAGTTTATTCTGGTGAAATTTCATGTAGTAGTCCTTTACCATCCGCAGACTTCTTAGCCACTACGTTGTTGCACTATGGGATCCCATTTAAATGAGGGATGGGGTTTGTGAGTTAGCATGAGTGCCAGGTTCGAGCCCCAGTGTGCCTGGGACTCTTTCCTATTGTCTTTTGTTGTCCCTGAAGCTCTAACGGGAGGTACCAACCTTCTCTTAGAAATGGTGTCATCATTTCCAAAGGAGGTAGGGGTGGAGAGAAGTTCGTCTAAAATACATATGCTGGGGGTTGCGTCCTCTCAAGAGAAGACACCACAGAGAAGGGGAATGCCTAGGAAAGATAAGGTAAAAAGGGAAGAAGATCGCCTCCTAGTTGAGCTGAGTGTACATCTATCCACGGAGGGGTATATGATGCTCACTAATTGGCCGAAACCTGTCGAGACTATCAGTAGAGGAAGAAGGAGATGAAAGGGAAGGGAAAATACATTGGGTTATCCCGTTAAGAGTCCCATCTAGTATTTAGAGTGGGCCCAACTTGCCATAGCGGAACTCTACCAAACAAATAAAGAGTTCTGGAGTTAGTTAGCGGTGAAGAACAAGGAGGTATTGACATCGTAGGGTTGCAAAGGAAGCATATTTTGGCTCCAGAGGCAGCTTCAAAAATCACAAGATACAATTGTGCAGCTACACAAGGCACAAAGGATGACAGTGAAAGAGGAAAATAAAACATTGTAGGGCACGAGGAGTAGTCCAAAAGAAGGTCCATGTTTAGGAGCTATATAATGGGCGAGCTCTTGCTTTGCATTCTCCGAAGTGACGCTTGATAGTTTTCTCCATTTTGTGTTGTAAGGGATTTGTATTCTCACTGTGGCTGGGCCAGTTAGTCAGGACGTCAGTTGTGTCTAATTGTATGTAACCCAAGCTTGGTGGGAGCTCTAATTCTATGAAAAATATGAGAGTGTCTTGAATGTATCATGTTTCCTTTTTGTATATAAATTTACTGCGTTTTCTTATCTAAGCTTTCGCACAAAACATGGAATTTATAATTTTTATTATTCTGAGTTTCCTTGTAAGCTTGTCGATATGTTCCCTTCAAAAATTTCAATGTCGATGGATGTTGATGTGGCGTTATTAACTCAGGGTTATTAAAATATATAAACATAAAATTTAACACTCAGCTGGTGATTAAGGAGAGTTTGATACCGCGACTGTCGATGTTTGGATGGCATCTGGCATTGGTATTAAAATGAAAAATTAATGTGTAGTTTTTTCTTTGTGGATTATCATTTTGTAAATTTTTTATGCCGAAATCATATCGATATTCTGCGGTTGTTGATACCACTCCTCTCCTTGCGCAGCACTTACTCTTTTTGTTTTCCTGCTGCAGCCAAACAGATTGGTCTTCAACGATATTTATGTCGAAGCTTATTCGTAGAAAAGAGATACTTCCATCCACAGACGCCGATGAAGATCGACGCACAACTGTTTTGAGCTTCTCAAGAAATTTTCATCACCTTTGACCTTTACCAATGTTGAACTTCCTAATCGTGTTGGGGAAAGCTTTAGACTTTCGACTCCTTAAGTAGTTGTTAAATCCCATTTAAAGTTTATATGGTTCTTTGTTGTGTGTTCGAGAAGACTTTAAACAATTTTAACATGAAACATACAAGATAAGCGTAGACATCAGTTTCATACTGAAGTGAAAATGGACAGTGCAAAGGATCAAGTTGTACCACAAAAGTAGAAATGGACATAGACATTTTAGGGTGTATTGAGTGCTCAACAATCTCTTTAGTTCATAAAATTTTGAGATCTCTACCAGATAGGTTCAACCTAAAGGTCTCTGTTATAGAAGAACTTAATGATCTAAAATCTCTACCTTTTGATCAACTTCTAGGAATGTTGATTGCATATGAAATGAGGATAGGTAAATATAAACCCACCACTAGATAAGCATCATTTAAAGCATATAAGAATGAGGATTCTGAGCCTGATGAAATTGAAGCAAAATTTTTCACTGTGAAAATATTGGTCACTTTGCATATAAATGTCCACACAAGAAGAAGGACTAGCACAATGAAGGTGAAGAGAAATATAAATCCAAGAGATTTGGTAAGAAAAAAAGTTTATGTGTAAAAAATGATGACTCTTCAGGAGACATAGATAGTGATTATGATTGTGAAGATAAGGTTAATGAATTTATGCTTATGGCTAGAGAGGATTATAATAATGAAAGCAAAGGAAGTGATGTTAATGAAGAAAAATCCACAATTGACTTGGAAGGAGAACTGATATGTTCCCTAAAATAATTTGACAGACTCAGATTTAAGAAGAGAAAGAAAAAAAAAATGTTGATACAGTTCGAGAAAGACACTAAAAAACTTGTTGAAGACCTGTCCCTACTAAAAGTGGAATTAGAAGAGGCAAAGAAAATAGAGGATATTCTGAAACAGTAGTTATCAGAGAAAAAGGCAATATGTGAAGCCTTGGAAGAATAGGTAGTAAAAAACATAAAAGAGATGGAGAAGTTTAAAGCATTGTATCTCCAAAATATTCCAAGAATTAAAGCCTCGGAAGGATTAGCCACCATTCTGAATCAACAAAGGAATCCAAATTTGAAAAATGGTTTGGGTTATGAAAACGGATCAAGTAGTGGTGAGCCAAGAAACAAAGAATCCATAAAGTTTGTCAAATCTACATTCATCGACAACAATAAATGTGGAGAAACAAAGGAAGATAATCAGCCACCAAGGAAGAGTGAAAGAAAAAGTACCAGAATTGAATCTGTAGAACAAAGAAATAATACACCCTCTGCTCAAAGAAATCATTAGCATGGAAGAAATTGACCTACTCAAAGAAGAAAACCATTTTCTAGGTACAAAGGATTTTTCTATGGATATTGTTTTTTTTGTTCTAACTTTGGTCACAAAGTTGTAAATTGTTCTTTAAGATTTAGATATGAGCAATCAAGACACTCAAGGAATAGATATCTGTCGCAACAAAGAATGAGACAACCAAGTCACAAACAATGATAGACTGCAAATCATGTGATGGATTGGAAAAGACACAAGTTAAGCATAACAATCATTATGATCCTTTATTCAATGAACCAGAAAGTCACACCTGCCATAATTATGGACATAAAGCTGCAAACTGTCGCTTAAGGATCTATGAGCCAGATTTGAATCCCTCTACTGAAAATGTCAAGGTTTGGAAGAAGAAAGAAAATGACAAGTGTGGATTAGTGTTGTCATATCAAAGACAAAATAACCCCTGGTATATTGACATTGGATGCTCCAAACATATGACAGGAGACAAAAGTAAGTTTATGTCTCCAAGTGAAAGCAAATCAGGAAAGGTAACCTTTGGAAATGATGCTCCAAGTAAAATCAAGGGCAAAGGGATGGTGATTTTAAGTAATGGAAAAGGAAAAGAATAGGATGTTTTGCTTGTAGATGGGATGAAACATAATTTTCTCAGTGTAAGTCAAATGTGTGACAGAGGATGTGAAGTGGTGTTCACTTCCAAGTATTGCAAGATAAAGTCTGTAAAATTAGGACAAGTGGTGGCTAAAGGCATCAAGACAAATAATAATGTATATGTGCTGAAAGAAGATAGAGAAGAGTGTCATATAAGAAAAAATGATTAAATATGGTTATGGCATAGGATACTTGGACATATAAAATTTGATCACTTAATCAAGATCAAAAATATTGAGGCAGTAAAAGATCTTCCAAGAATATCAAAGCCACGAGAATCTGTGTGTAAACCCTACCATGTAGGAAAGCTAACCAGGACATAGTTTAAATCCAAGAGCTCTACTTTAATAGAGAAACCACTCTAATTAGTTCATATGGATTTATGTGGACCATCAAAAAAAGAAGGCACGGGGAAGGAAAACTACTTCATCCTGATCATTGATGATTACTCCATACTCACTTGGGTTTCTTTTCTCAAAGAAATATATGAAGCATTTGAGAAATTTAAAATATTTAAGGCTTTAATTGAGAATCAAATAGGAAACAAATTAAAGGTTATAATATTTGACAGAGGAGGATAATTTTTGTCAAGTGATTTCAAGGAATTCTATGATAAACATGGGTTCAATAGATAATACACCATCCTAGGAACTCCACAACAAAATGGAGTAGTTTAGAGGCAAAAAAGAACAGTTCAACAAATGGCCAGGTCAATGATGAATGAGAAGAACATTGGTCAAACCTACTAGGTAGAAGCAATACACAAAACAATCCATGTTCTTAACAATGCCCACCTCATACCACACAGTGATGAGACACCTTATGAACTATGGTAGGGAAGAATTGCTTCAATCAAACACATAAAAGTCTTTGGGAGTAAGTGCCACATAAAGAATAATAATGAAAACCTTGGCAAGTATGATGACAGGGCTGATGAAGGCATCTTATTAAGATATGCTACCAATAGTAAAGGATATAGATGCTTTAATAAAAGATTGCATAAATTAGTTGTTTGCATTGATTTAAAGGTTAATGAAGGAGTCCCAGTAAGAGAGGTGAACAATATTGAGTCTTCTATAGAGAATATAACCAAAGATGAAGATGAACAGGTCCAAGAATCATAAAAAGAAGACTCTGATTCAGATCAAGATACAAATGCTCAGGCAGACTCAAATCAGTAGAGAGCATAAAATCCTTCCTCCATAATTACTCAAAAGAATCATCCTGCAAGTAAGATAATTGGTGAGAAAGACAAATGTGTACAAACCAAGAGAAGGATAATCAAAGACACCGAGAAATCACATATAGAATTCATATGCATGGTGGAACCCAAGAACTTTAATGAATCCAGTAAAGATGTAAAATGGTTAAAATCAATGAATGAGGAACTAGACCAGATTGAAAAGAATGACACGTGGTAACTCATTCCTAGGCCAATAGAAAAAAATGTAATAGGATAAAAATGGGTCTACAAAAATAAGATTAATGAGCAAGGAAATATTGTAAGAAATAAAGCTAGATTGATCTACAAAGGATACGCTCAAATAGAAGGACTAGATTTTGATGAAACACTTGCACCTGTAGAAAGATTAGAAGATATTAGAATGTTTATTGCCTATGCTTGTCATAAACAGTTTAAATTCTATCAAATGGATTTCAAGTCAACTTTTCTAAATGGATATCTAAAAGAAGAAGTCTATATGGAACAACCAAAGGGTTTCCAACTGTTAGATAACCCTGACTTTGTCTGCAAGATGAAGAAATCCTTATATGGTTTAAAACAAGATCATCGTGCCTGGTATTACAAACTGGATAAATATCTTCAAGACAAAAGGTTCAAGAGAGGAACAATTGAAAACAATCTATATATCAAAACAAAGGGTAATGATTTGCTCATTCTGTTGGTCTATGTAGATGACATCATCTTCGGAAGAAATAATGCTTCATTGGTACAATGGTTTTCTTCTTCCATGCAGTCTGAATTTGAAATGTCTATGATAGGGGAACTGTCATTTTTCTTTGGTCTGCAAATTACTCAATGTTCTGAAGGATTATTTCTTTCTTAGGAGAAATATCTAAGAGAAATGTTGAAATGGTTTCAAATGGAAGATTCTACACCTGTGAGCACACCTATGGTCACTGGATGCAAGCTAAGAAAAGATGATGACTCACCTAATGTTGATCAAAGTTCATATAGGTCTATGATAGGCATCATGTTGTACATCACAACATCTCATCCAGACATAAGGCATGTTGTTGGAATGGTAGGAAGGTATTAGTCTGCACCTAAACAGAGTCATTTGATAGTCATCAAAAGAATATTCAAATATTTGAAAGGAACAATGAACTATGGCCTAGGGTATCCTAGGAATCAGAATTTTCAACTATTAGTCTATTCAGATGTTGATTGGGCTAACTGCGTGGATGAAAGGAAAATCACAAGTGGAGGTGCATTCTTCTTAGGAGATTCCCTTGTATTATGGTTGAGCAAGAAGAAAGGTTCCATTTCCTTATCAACTACAGAAGTTGAATACATTGAATATGCCACTTGTTGTACCCAAGTATTATGGATGATTCAGACACTTGCAGACTTGGAGGTAAAATATATTACACCGATCCCAATTCATTGTGACAATATCAGTGCAATCAGTGTGTCAAATAACCCTATATTTCACTCCAAGACCAAGCATATACCCATCAAGTATCACTTATTGAGGGAACAAATAACCAACTCTGTGGTTTGTTTGCATTATATTCCATCCAAAGATCATATTGTTGATATCTTCACTAAAATTTTTGCACAAGGTTAGTTTGAGTATCTACACTAGAAGTTGGGCATGACCTGTTATCAAGTTAAAATAGTCCATCCTATCAGGGAGGTATGTGTTGGTTGAATATATGATACCTATGAAAAGTACTGCAAAAACTTAGGGGGAGAATGTTTTCTTTGACATTGATGTCAAAGGGGGAGAAAAGGTGTGGATGTTACATTTGGAGGTCTAAGCAGAATAGTGCAACCGTTTATGGTTACCATCAATGTCAAAGGAGGAGATTTTGGCATGTTTATAGGAAGAGCGTGCTTGTCATTTATGGAAAGAAAAGCAGCGAATATGGCATGTTTACTGGTAAGAACAACAACATCAATGTTTTACAGGAAAATCATAATCTCGGGAGGAGAAGTGAACAGTATGTAGAAACAAGAAAGCTCGAAAGAGATAGCAGTTTCCAGAATTGCAGATGAGGTCCTAGAGATGGACTCCCTAAAGGAGAAAAGGTATAGACTCGTGAAAATGTAGAAAATATTCTATGTTGGAGAGATCAAAAGCTCAGGAGGAATAACACAGAGTTTCACACAAAGATCAAGTGTGCACGAGGATCGAGGTTAACTTCATTTCCAAAGCTCAGGAGATATAGAATTTTCATAAACACAAACAAGTCCCAAAGTCATCAGGACTCACAAAAGGATTAAAGGCCATGGCCTTTGACACTTATAGATTTGAGAAATATAAATCTCAAGAGGAGGATCAACAGTGACAGTTGGATCAAGCACTGTGAATGATCTGGGTTGTTAAATCATAGTACAGACATCAGGAGGGAGTAGAGTAGGAGATTAGACCTCAACCGTCGGATCAGAGTGCGTAGAGGAGGAGATTAGACCTCAGTCATTGGATCGGAGTGTGAAGGACTAGCAACTATTAGACCAAGTGGAGTTGCAAGTAGGATAAGCCCAGGATTCAGTTAACACTCCAAAGTTGTGAATGAATCCTGGCCATCCATTGAGGTAGGAAACGTGGCGATAGATCAACATTTTTCTAACTCGCAAATTGGAAAAGTCAAAGGTGAGTAGTCCTCCAACTTCACGAAATGTGAATTCACGAAAATATATGGGCCATCGGATCACAGATGATCATGGACCATTGATATGACAAAGAACAATTTTGGAACTCAGAAGAAGGGAGGTTATTTAACCTCCGACATCGCAAGTCACAAAATCATGAAGTGTGAAGGAGAGATCTGGACGATCGATTGAGGAATGTCATGGGATGTTGATTAGGCACAACAAAGTTCGCGATCTCGTGAATCATGAAGCACCTTAAGAATAAGCATATGGTCATAGCCATGGTCACATCAACGAATATTAAGGGAGGATCTAGCATGTTTCTAAGATCCACTTCACAGATCACGAGTTGGGAGAATCGAGGTAACTCACAGCAGGAGTTTGAGATACGTGAAATCACGAAGCATCCTTTTTCTTGGCCCCTGGTCATAGCTGAAGGTCACATCGTCAAAGGATTAAGGGAGGAGCTAGCACATCTCTAGGATTTTCATCGGAGATTGTCGAGATCATGAAGTGACTTTTGGATAGGCATATGATCATAGCTCATGGTCACGTGAAATAAAGGGGCTTAGCCAGAAAACTAGCGCCCACTGTGAAGTTTTATCAGGAAGAGAAAAGGTGCCAAAGGCATGAGCACATGGAGGTTCTATGGGTAACTGCCAGAAACCACTGATTGTTTCTGCCAGATAATTCAAAGAGGCTTCAGGGTGATTGCCAGAGAAGCTGAAGAGACTCGAGGTAAGTATTAGTGGAATGAAGAGACAATCGATAGATTGAAAAGTGTCGAAGACTGTTACTGCTAGTGATGCCAAAAAAATCTCAGGATTAACAACCATTCATGGTGAACAGACTGAGCATAACCTATACAGAATACAAAGAGTTTCCAGGATGATATGGAAGAGGACTTGACATGTGAATAACATGCAAAACAGAGAAGAGAGGAAGTTCTCGGTGATAGTTTATGCATGCAAGAAGAAGGTGGTTGTGCAGAGGACCAAACGAGTATATAAGAGGCACACTGCATGGAATGAGGCGCGACAAGAGAGTATGAAATGCAGCAAAAAAGATAAACAAAGAGGCTAGTATGTGTGGAGAAGAACACTGATGCAGGTAGACGAGAGAAATGTAGCAGAACATTGATGAGACTGGTAAGCTATTGATAAATATTGTATCACTGTAATAGATTCCAACAAGAAAACATTTTTATTTCAGGATGGTAGGGTGGTGCTAGGTAGGAATGTTGTCCTTAGATTTTCAAGTGGTTGCTTGAACACAGGGAGTTATATCTTCCATCTGGTTGCATCCAGAAAAACTAGGGAGGTATGGTGGTGCAAGGGAGAACTATTGTTCTTTTTTATGCAGGTTGGTTCCTATGTGACTAGAAGTTGGTGCTTC
>SNQJ01S0015732.1:38677-51594 GCA_010110895.2 Picea sitchensis | reverse complement strand
CAGAGGCTCTAGAAGTCTTCTATATGTAGTGCATTTATCCCGTTAGCAGAGGCTCTAGAAATCACTTGGCAATAATGTCGTTCCAAAAGTAGGCAAGCTTTAGCCTACGCTCATTAGCATCTATATCCTTCAAATCATGATTCTAGAAGGTATCATAATATGTGTCTCCATTTTTCTTCTCACAAAGCTTTTTGTACCACTCGAGCTCTGTCATATTACATTGCCTCTGGCTTAATTCAATAGCTAGCTTATCAACATTTCTGTTACGCTCGTTCTCAATTTCTGCAGCTCTTAGTAGGGAATTTTGATCTTGCACAAAGTTGTCAGCTCTTAGAGTGCCTCTAGATGCAATGAGATTCCCGTCTCGAACCAGGATTCTTGTCCCTCTTATGGAATTTTGTATGACATCCTCCAAAACAGAACCATAGCTTATGTGCTCTAAAAGGCAGTCCTGGACACTCTCGTCAGAATAAGTTTCTCGGCTTTGCATTGTCAAACGAAGCATTTTCAAAACTGTCTCAGAGTTTGCAATACAAGCTGCACCATGGCTTCAGCAAAACATGTAAGTGCCAAAAGGCTTATATCGGCTGGTATCCGACTCCCTTACAGATTGAAGAAGGTTGATCAGGTTGATCAATTCTGGCATTCATTATTCTACCATTCTTGGAAACTATTGCTTTAACAAGATTTGCATCTCCCACTAAAGGGCAACCAAATGTAATACAGAAAGGAGAGCTTTGCCTCAGCCTCTTTCAGCTACTAAACACAAAATGCGTCTCTCATGCGGCTATTCAGTTTTGATTTATTGTCTCTCTTCATTCGGCAGATGGAACCGTTAGCAGATGAGTCAGCTACTAAACCCAAAATGTGGGTCTCATGCTTTTCTTCAACGGCTATTTAGTTTTGATTTGTGCTTTTTCCAGGGTATTCAGGCAGGAACGAGTTCCAATGCTCAAAACGCTCGGAGAGCCCAAATGCCGTGGAAAGTATTCTTCATCAACGACCGTAACTTTTAAGCATTTAAATTCAAATTTGCTATGGAGGAATGTGGTAAATTGTTAAACATCTTGTTTTTTTAAGATCATAAGAAATTTGTACAGAGATAATAAAGAAATGGAGGGTTTACTGGCTTAACGAAATGTGATTCTAAAACATTATAAATTATAATTGTATTGTCTAGTGAATGGGTTGGTACTACAGAGTGTTTTAACTCAAAGTCCATGTGTGTCCTCTATTTGCAGATCCAAGAATTATGGTGTACACATTCAAATCAATTAAATCAATTGGGTGTGATGTTTGAGTTTTATTGGGTAAGGAATAATCCATATGTATGGGTTTAATTTTTTGATTAGAGGTTGTGGGATATTTCTGTTGAAATCCTTGAGAAAGTACACATAGTTGGAACTTTACCTAGTGGAGATGGACCTAGAGGTAAAGGGTACATAAAGTTAAATGATTCTGGTGAGTGTGACAACATAGTAGAAGCATTCAGGATATTTACTATTCTTTACAAGTGAAACAATGTTACTTGAGAGGAAATTGATTAAATATTGCATTTGTTTTAGTAGTATGTTATTTACATTTAATTACTTTTAATTCTATGGACAACCACCTAAGTGCATCATATAATATTTACCTTAGTAGCTTTTCTCAATCTCTCTTCTAGATTCTACTTTTCCATTTTTTCAATGAAACCCAAAGAAAGAAAGGTTTATGAGAACACTTCAATTTGGATAGACAAATGTGAGGTTTCAACCATTTTATTTTAATAGAAGTGCATCTAGATTAAAAGATGTAATATGGAACTCAAATTTAACATAATTATACCACAAATATAAATTAGTTATCACCCTCTAGAGTAAATAGGTTTAAGATCCAATTCTAATTTAAGGAAATTATATTACAAATATAAATCAAATATTGCCCTAAGTATCAAGAAAAGAAATGTATAATCACTATTTATAAATTGGTTGAATTAAATTTAAATTAAATAACTAGACTAGTTTATGAAATAACCAAAAAAATCTAAGAAAAATTATAAACACTATTTAAAAGGAAATTTTGATATTTCTTTTAACATGGGTGAAGTTTTGAAATATATATGATTTAAAAGGAAACATATAAAATTTCTTTTAAACATAACAAAAATATTTATATGAACAAATTTTAATGAAACTTTCCATAAAAAAAATATATAAACATTTATAAACATTATGTATTAGGAGTAGTTTAATTATTCTACTTTAGAGATTCATATATATTCAAAATTAATTAAATAGGGACTGAAATTAATCAATATATAATCAAAACAAATCTTAAGATAAAAATGTTAAACAATTTCTTAAATATTATATTTAAAATTCAATTTAATGATATAAATTAAGTATGATTTACATTTTTATTAAATATCATATTATAAAAAACATTTTTATGGTATAAATTACTTCACAAAATAGTGGTCTCAATATCAACTTAGTTTCAATATTTAGATAAACAATATACTAAATTATAAATGAAAAACAAATGATATAATTTGATAAGACACTAAAATATTATTAAAATTTTACNTCAGTTGTGTAACATATATTTGTATTTTCTAGATCCCTTTTTGAGATTTCTCACAAAAATTTCTTCCTCTGCATCTAATTCACAGATGGAACAATCGATTTATTTCTATTTTATGCTCTTCATCTTATTTGAAGCTTAATTTTCTTCTTTCTATGATGGTTTTTCCTTTTCAGTCCTCATTTCATATGTAGTGAGGATCCCATGCAATTCATCCATTGTTAATTTATTAAGATCCTTTATTTCCTCAATGGTGGAAATTTTAGCATCAAATATTAAGGGGAGTGACCTCAACACCTTTTTCATAATCATTAGTTTTTGCAATATTTTCACCAATTCCTATGATGGTGTTGACGATTTCATCCACATGAAGGGGATATGCTACAAATTTTTCTTCATATTTCATCTTCAAACTCTCAAAATGTCTTCTATGAGTTTGGAACTTAGCCTTCTTGAGATTTTCATTACCTTCATGGATTTTTTGAATTTTGTCCCAAATTTATTTCTCTTATTTCCAATTATTTACTTTGACAAACTATGATTCTGGCATACCACAAAAGATGGCATGCATGGATTTTGCATAATTTCCGCTAGCTTTTTTCTTGGTCATATTTTTCGGTAGAGTTTTTGGGGATGTATAATTAGTCACGACTAATTTAAAAATATCAAAACCAAATTCCATTAGATATGTTTGTATCCTTATACTCCATAATCCATAGTTTTTCCTCTCAAACAATAGAGCCCTGTTTAAAGAGAAACCTTCCTGATTGGCCATGTGTGCTCCTGAGATCCACCTTCCAACAGTTAGAATATTTATGAATGAACTGACTCTGATACCAATTGTTGAGCACACACTTATACCAAAATGGGGGTTGAATCAATATAAGGATATCATTTTTTTAACATTCATAAACCATAATGAAGAAATTACATAAAGGTAACAACTAGAAGACACAATATTATACATGGAAACCCTTTCAGGAGAAAACCATAAAAGACCTCTTTTTATAAATTTGTAGAAACCAACATATTGTAACTAATGTTTGTAGGAACCAACATACTATTACAAATGTTTGTAGGCACAAACTTGTTGGAGAAAACAATCCTCGTTGTTATTTGTAGGCATTGACCTACTAGAGACAACAATCCCCTTTGTTGTTTGTAGGAATGAGCCTAATGGAGATACCAATCCCTTCTATTGTTTGTAGGAACCAACCTACTCAAGATACCAATCCCCAAAAATATTTTTTTTGTAGGCACCAACCTACTCATAGGTTTACAAGTTATTCATATACATTTCCTTCACTAGTCTTCTTTTTTCTTATGTCTTCACCAAATTTTATCTATGCTCATTACTTCTTCTTTCACCAGATATTCTTTATACTCGCTACTTTTTAATTCATTGGATCTATTCTACACTTGCTACTTCTTCATTTTCCAGATCATCTCTACATTTTCTTCTTATTATTTTGTCATATATTCTCTTCGCTCACTACCAATGTTTTTTCCTGATCAACTTAGCACTCACTCCTTATTTCATCATATTTGCTTGACACCTGCGCCTTCTACTTTCCCAAGATCTATTAGCTGGATCGTCACATACTTCGTCACTCCCTCCCTTTTTAAATAATATTCAATATTTTATCATATTATATTCTTATATGTAAATATTATATTTGCACTCAACACCAACACACTATTTCTCACAATCCTCTTTTCCTTTTACAATTTACCATTAACTCTACATGAAAAGTCATGTACATTTGAAAACACATGGCCTTCATTAAATAAATAATTAATATCCCATTTTTTTAATTTACATTTCAACATACCATGGGAAAAATACCACCATGGGTTTTAAAACCATGTGAAAATGACATGTGCACTTTTAGTCCACTTTCATTTTTTAATTACATTTTACATTTTCATACACTTTCACATAACTTCATGTTTAATACACTTTCATGTAACTTCATATTTAATCCACATTTACTTAACTTCATTTTCTAATCCACTTCCATTTTGTATTTCTTGAAGTCACCTTTCCTTTTTATATTTATATTTGAATAATTAACTTTGACATCAATGATAATAATTTATTCAACACTAGGGGAATTAGAATAATACCAAAGGAGGTCAATGGGAAAAAGATTCCTCGATCTAATAAGATGCCTACGATTCTTTGGTTTGATAAGATTCCTAAATATTAGGATGGGAATAATCATTACCACCAAGTCACTATTAGAGACAAAGGGAGAGTATTTATATGTGTTTGTGACAAAGGGATTCAAGAATTTTCTTCATATAGGAAATCGAACTCCACCAAAGGTATTTGACCAACTGAATATTGTGAAGTCTTCACCACCTTATGACGAGGAAAGATTTAAACTTTATTTGGATGGATAAGTGGAAAGTGAAAGGGTTGTAAAAGGTATTTCTGGTGAATTGGTAGAGGTTGTGAATCCTTAGGAAAAGGAAGCACTGAAGCCTATCCTATAAGGATCATTGAATAAAGTAATACAAATATTACCTATGGTTTTTATTCATTATTACATTTACCCATCCCATGCATTGGTTGTAAAAATCCTAGCAATGTCTCTAGGTGATCCAGGAGGATCTAAGAATGATCACAGAGGTCCAGAAAGATATGGAACATCCACAGAGGTCCATAATGGTTCAGAAATGCTCAACAATCAAGTGTCCTAAAATATCTTGAAAATTCCATCAATGCATAGAGCTCATCGTCAACTTTTTAATGACACAAACGACTCATTAAACAGAGTTCATATGCAAACTTTATTAGCGGTAAAAGTTTCATTCAACCCGATCAAAGGTCAAAGTACAAAGAAAATAAAGAAGTGACATGTGTCACACTATAGGTGTGATATGTGGCGCCTAATTGGTAGTTGACTGGGAAAGGTACAATTCATCAAGTGTTGAAAAGTGGATTCAATCAAGTGTTGAAAAGAGACATTGGAAGGGACAATGAGAGGAAGCCATGTGAAAACTACTCATTGGACTATATTGGTCAGGTTGTGTAAAATGTTTTCCACCAACAAGGCTTGATCACATGACCTCCAAAAGGTATTAACAAAGTTGCCTTACCAACACACCATACATTGGTTCTTATTATAAAAATGGCATGTTATCTAATTAAGTTTATACAAAGTTACATATGGGTGGCTAAAGGCCTAAGGGCCTAATCCCTCAACCCTTATCCCTAGTCCTTACCATACCAGATGACCCACCATATATCATGGAGGGAGCTTAACAAAATGTTCAACGGGAATATTGTAACAATGTGTTAACAATATATTATTGTTTCCGTAGAGGTGTAAGTTATATATTATATATATATAACATATGGATATATGTTATAACAACCACTGAACTATATTCCAAAATCACACGGGAAATTTTATACTATATACCAAGTTTTTTTAATAAAAGTTATATATATTGTATGGTCCTTAGGGCTCAAACCCTCGACCTACTATATATAACTTATAGTTTTAACCAACTCTCCTAATGTTCTGATTTGGTTACAAAACCAGCTAAACCATATTTAAATGCATGCAGGTAGTTTTAGATTTTGGTGAGAAGGGGGTGCCTATTTAATGGTGTGCACCCCAATGCAAAGGAAACAACATTTTATGAATATATTGTACTCTTGTAAAGAATTCCAAGAGTATGAAAGTTGCAAGGCTACACCGTAAAGCATGTCGGGGGTCACCTTCAAGGAATTTCAAGTATTTTATTTCATTTTTGGACGATTTGTTTTCCACTAACTCAATGGTGCACTCCATTTATTCATTTGAGAAACATGTAAAAAGGTCATTGTAAAATGAAAGAATTTGAGCATTGATAAAAGAAATCTTTATTGGAAGTGGACCCGGAGAGGTAGCCCAATTTGTGTGAACTCCGAATTTTCCAACTTTTTAATGTGATTATATTATTGTTGTTCATTTCAAGCTCAATCATTTGCAAGTTATTTATCATTAAAGTGGAAATGGCTATATAAGTATTTCACATGTAATTTGCAAAATTGTCAAGTGATCGTATTTAGAAGATCAAGTAGATGTATATGTGTATTTTAAATTATCAACATCTAAATATTTTTCAGATCAAGTTGGTATTAGAGCAAGTTTAACAAGTATTTTTCAAGTGGATGCTTACAAGAGAAAAAAATGAATTTTGGTAAAGGAAAACTTGCAAGTTATAAGTCTGAAATTGGAAAAATATTTCAAGGACATAGGATGACTTATGAAAGAAAAGAAGAATATCAACCTAAGGGTCATGAAGAGATCAGAGCTACACTTCAATCATTAAAATAAAAAATAGATGCATAGAATAGAGAATTCAAAGGCGTGTAAGTGGAGAATCTTTGGTAAAAGGATAAGGAGGAGGTGAAGGAAATGGACAGTTTGAGCCCCCTTCCACTTCCTCCTCCTCATCATCAGTTTATTCTTAAGAAAATAAACATTGTTATCATCAAAAGAAGTCCTATAAGAAGTTTGAGCATAATATTCCATTATTAAATTTGGATGTTAAGTTCGATTTGCCAACATGTGATTGAGAATTGAATGCCAATAAATTGGACAATTGGATCAAGAATATAAAGGTATATTGCGGGGTTCAAATAATTATGGAGTAGGCTACAAAGATATAATTAGTTTCTCTTCGACTAAGTCACACTTCCTTAATATGGTGGAAGAGTAAGATGCAAGTTGATCTGGTTCAAAAGGTTAAAGTAATCTCTTCTTAGGATAATTTTAATAAGGTTATCAAAAACAAATTCTATCCACTAGAACATACACAGATGACAATGATCGAGTGTTGGCATCTGAGATAGGGTAAAGGAAAAAATATTCACGCATATACACATGAATTCATAAATAAGGCATTACCCCTAGGGATTTTGTTGTATGCTCATGAAACTCTTCTGAAATACATTGAAGGTATGTACTCATATCTTCATCACACTATTCTAATGTTTATCCCTACTAACATTGATAATGTGTCAGTAGAAGCTACACATATAGAGGCTATTAAGGGTAAACATGTGAGCGAAGATAAGAATCCATTCAAGTATGAGAAGAAACCAAAAGGTAAATGGAAGACTAAGAAATCATCCACAGTTAAGCAAGTTGAGGAAAGATCTACATGTTCTCATTGTAAAATAAAGGGACATGAGGAATCACAGTATTGGAATCTGCATCTAGAATTACGACCGAAGAAATCCAAGGATAAAGGAAAGAGGAATATTGTTGCATCAACTCATCAATATCTAGGGCATATTCTAGATATTAATCCAATATCATGGACATATGAAACAAAGATATATTAGCTATCAGTTCAAATTATTTAGTTCAATATGCCAAGGTGGAAAGTGATATTGATATGAATAAAAGGAGCAATATTTTTTGTGTCAGAGTTAGAGTCAAGAATACAAAGGTAGATAGTTTATTTGACAGTGGATCTCAAGTTAATCTAATATCTGAAGAAAATGTTAAGAAGATAGAATTGAAGACAACTCCTCACATAAAGATATATCCATTAGGTTAGGTATGTGATGATACTAAGTTGCAAGTAACAAAGAAGTGTAATATCATATGTGAAATTACAACTAAGTTCTTTGACGAGGTTGAGTTTGATGTTGTGCCTCTTGACATTTACGACATTGTCTTGGGTATTCCATATATATTTAACAAGAAGGTTTTGTTCTATCGAGAATAAAAAAAATATCACATTCTCAAAGATGGGATTGAATATATTGTCATATCTCATAACATCAAAACTTATGTTTCTTTAGTGAGAAAAAGGAAAATAAAGAGACTCATGAGAGCAAGTAAATGTTTTGTTCTCATGATAGTGAAATATAAAGGATAATATATAACATATACTTTAGCAGGTTGTGATCCAAATAATAAGCAAGAACTAATCAACATCATATCTAATTGTGATGAGTTGTTTTAAGAACATACTCGGTTTCCTCCTAAAAGGGAGGTTGAACATGAAATATATTTTCATAAGGATGATCCTATTCCAAACATTGGAATGTACAAGCCATCAATGATCGAGAATACAAAAATCAAGAAGAAATTTTAGGAGTTTCTTGATAAAGGAATCATCACACCAAGCTACTCTCCATGTGGTTCTCCTATTGTATTAGTTTCGAAGAAAGCTGGTGCATGGAGGATTCCTATTGATTTTTGAGCCCTAAACAAGATCACAGTAAAGGACTTTTATCCTCTTCCAAGAATACATGATCTATTAGATCAGTTTAAAAATGTTGTGTATTTCACTAAGTTGGACTTGCAAAGTGGTTACCATCAGATCAAAATTGCAGAAGGAAACATATGGAAAATTTCTTTCAAGACCAACCAAGGCGTGTTCGAATGGTTGGTTAAGTCATTTGGGTTATGCAACACACCAACAAATTTTATGAGAGTGATGAACGATGTGTTCATACCTTACATAGATTATTTTTTTATTGTCTATTTAGAGGACATATTGATCTTCATTCAAACATGGGAAGATCATATAATGTGTGTCAGGAAAGGTTTTGAACTTTTGGAAAAGAATAATTTGTATATAAAGATTTCTAAGTGTGAATTTGGAAAAACTTCTCTGGTATATTTGGGTTACATTATAGGGAATGGTCATTTGAAAATAGATCCTGCAAAAGTAGAAGTCATTGTGAAATGGCCCAAGCCAACTTCTACCACTAAAATCATGAGCTTCTCAGGAGTAGTACAATACTTGAGGAAATTAATTTCTAATTTATCATACATAGAAAAACCTATACATGCATTAATGAGTGTTAAATAGGTATTTCAATGGGGAGGTAAGAAGTAGAAAACCTTTGAGACATTAAAGGAAAAGAGAAGCACCATGCCAGTTCTGGCATTGCCAGATCTGCAACAACCATTTGAGATTCAAAAAGATGGAAGAAGATATGCCATGGGTGTAGTCTTGATGCAACGAGGTAAACCTATATGTTATCATTATGATAATTTCACTCTAGTCATGATTAACTATCCAATGTATGATAAGGAATTGTATTCTTTGGTACAAAGTGTAAAGAAATGGAAGCATTACTTAATGGGAAAGGAGACAATAATTCATACAGATCATCAACCATTACAATATTTTCAATCACAAACCAAGATACAATAGTCACAACACTTCAGGTGGATGGGTTTTCTACATCACTTTCATCTGGTAATCAAGTATAATAAGGGTAATCATAACAAGGTTGCAGACATGTTATCGAGACTAGTCATTAATGCCTCTACAATAATAAAGTATAATCCTTTAGCACTTGAAAGTTATGCAAAACAATATGATAGGGGTGATGATTTTAAAGAATTATATGATGCATTAACACACAAAAATCAACAATCATACTATTATATGCATGACATTTTATCGTATCATCTTGGAAAATTATGTATACCAAGAGATGACAGGGTCAATATAATCAAATAAGCTCATACATCTCTCATCTCTGGTCATTTTGGGGTTGTTAATATAGTCACACAATTACAAAGGTATTGTTATTGGCCTTAGATGAACAAGATAGTTTCCAAGCATATCAAAGGGTCTGTCATGTGTGCCACAAGTAAACCTAGCAACAAAAATTTGGGGTTATATACACTACTTTTGGTACCTTCACAACCATGGTAAAGTATATCCATGGAATTTGTAGGGGAGTTTTCGATGTCTAGGAAATGTCATGATTATCTATATGTTTGTGTGGATAGATTCAACAAGATGTGTATTCTAATTCCATGCAGGAAACAAGTCACAGGTGAACAAATAACACAGATGTTATTTGCAAATGTATGGGCTCATTTTGAACTTCCTACATCTATAATATCAGATCGAGAATCTCACATTTTGGGAAAGTTTTGATCTCATTTATGGGAGCTAATGTACAATAATTTGAAGGAGAGCATGGATTTCCATCCGCAGAAATATGGACATGCATAGGTAGTGAACATAATAGTGGTACATCTACTTCGAGGATATTTCAACAAACATCCTAAATTATGGGATTAACAATTTCCTTATATCGAACATGCCTGTAATCATGCCATGGATTCGTCTACTCAAAAAATTCCTTTTGAAGTATGGTTGGGGTACTTGCCTAAATCACATATAGAACTTATTTTTGGTAAATCAAATCACGAATATGGATAGGATGATATAGATAAAGCTAAAAGGTTTATTCAAAATATTCAAAAGGTACATCAAGCAGTACAATAACAATTGGAGAAAATACAAGCCAAGTATAAGGCAAGGCATGACAAATATCGGGTTGATCATCAATTCGAAGTTGGTGATCAAGTATGGATACATATCAACAAATATAGAATGAAAGGTAAAGGTAAAAAGATAAGGCTAATATGATATGGTTCATTCAAGATATTAGAGAAGATTGGTACTAATTCCTTTCGTTTATATCTACCAGCCTACATGAAAATGTATTCAGTGGTAAATGTTGAGAACTTGAAGCTTTATCAGCCTCCTATGATTATGAATGAAGATGAAATTATTCATGTTCCAACATTTGATTATTTTTCTCCAGAATATTTGGACGAGCTAAAGGAGGATGTCATTCTCGACAGAAGGATCAGAACTTCACAGTGAAGTGATGTGGAATATCTACAATTTGGTCTTAAAGGGATAAAACCAACTAAATCCAAATGGATGGAGATCGGAAGGGAAATTTCATATGGGTGGATAAAGGGCTGAGAGCCTAATCCCTCATCCCTTATCCCCGTTCCTTACCATACCACATGACCCACCATATAGCATGGAGGGATCTTAACACAAATCTTGGTGGGAATATTGTAACCATTTGTTAACAATATATTATTGTATCCGTGGAGGTGTAAGTTATATATTATGTATATAACATATGGATGTATGTTATAACAACCACTTAACTATATTCCAAAATTACGCGGGAATTTTTATACTATATACCAAGTTGTTGTAACAAAAGGTATATATATAGTATGGTTTGTGGGGCTCCAACCCCCGGCCTACTATATATAACATATATTTTTAACCAACCCCCCTCATCTTCCTATTTGGTTACAAAACCAACTAAACCATATTTAAGTGCTTTTCAATAATTTCATATTTTGGTTAGAAGGGGGAGTATATTTAATGGTGCGCACCCCAAGGAAGAGGAAACAACATTGTATGCAAATATTTTAGTCTCGTAAAATGTGTCAAGAGTACGAAAGATACGAGGCTACACCGTAAAGAGTTTTGGGGGTCACCTTAACTGAATTTCAAGTATTTTATATCATGTTTTCATGATTTTTTACCATGAACGCAATGGTACACTATGTTTCTACGTTTGAGCAACATGTAAAAAGTTCATTGTAAAACACAAGCATTTGAGCATTAATAAAATAATTCTTTATTGGAAGTGGACCTAGAGAGGTAGCCCAATTTGGGTCAACTCTAATTTTTCCAACTTGTGTATGTGATTATATTATTGTTGTTAATTTCAAGTTCAATCATTTGCAATTCATTTATCATTAAATTGGAATTGGATAGATAAGTATTTCACATGTAATTTAAAAAACTGTCAAGCAATCATTTTCTTTTGAAGATCAAGTAGATGTATATGCGTATTTTAAATTATCAGCATCTAAGGATTTTTTGGATCACTAGGGTTTGAATAGGTGTCCATGTCATTGGAATTTATACCAATGGTACTAGTTGTTCCACAAGGATTTATTTTTAGTCTTGATGCATATCTAGATCCAATCATCAAAGACTATTTATCGTGTTTTATATCTAGATTTGACTAAGAATTGGACAAAGTCAATGTTTTTTTTATGTAATCTAATAGAGTACTTACACCAGAAACCAAGTTTCCAAGTCAATAAGAAACCATGTCTTGTCTTGTAGGAGGAATGGTTGGTAATTACATAACTACATCTAGTAGGAAAATAGAATATCCTCAAATTGGATTTGAATAGGGGGAACCTCAACCAATGTCAACCAGTATGTAGGATCTTATGAACAAGTATTGGAGACTGAAATTGTAGTTGTGATCATTCAAGATTGTAACTTGACATTAACACTATTGCTGCAGTGGAAGCTCAAAACTGAAATTTCAACTTGGGGCTTTCAGGGTTGGGACAGAGTCAGTGGGTGCACATATAGGTACAAATTGTTATAGAAAAGGTGGGGAATTCACATTCAGAGATGGAAATTTTCTTATTCGAAGTGTAATTCGAGATTATTTTCCTTCAATCTTTGATACAAATCAAAATGACCCATTAGACTTGGAGGAAATAAGAGAATCATTTTGGAATCTTGTA
>SNQJ01S0015732.1:0-18011 GCA_010110895.2 Picea sitchensis | reverse complement strand
CCTAGACATCCAAAAACCTAACCCTAGGAGATGAAGCGCCAAAAGTCATGTGGGCCCCATTTGGGTAAGTGAGTACATCAACTTCCCGGGGTCGTAACTTTTGCATACGATCTCTGTTTTAGGCATGTGATAGCTCGTTCGAAAGGTATCGTCGAGGAGATTCATTTTGGGGGATCAATTATGCATTTAGCTATCATTGAGAACCTCTATCTCGAAAAAACCTTCATTTGGACCCTCAAAATGGCCCCGGAAGTTAAAACCTGCTAAAAATAGTGAATTGCCAAAATTGCCAGAAAGTTGTTTTGAGCCATTTGGAAAAGGTGGGTGGCCACCAATATCCACTTGGATCATGGTGTGACCTAGTTGTGACCTGAGGTCCACATGTATGAGATACATTGGCTTGTGCCCTATTTTGCTCACAACGGCGAGTCTTGACAGTTGCAGCATTGAGATTCTGGACCAGTTGCATTGGAGCCCGAATAAGGAGAAGGAATGTCTGAGGGACTGCATGGAAGAGAAGGGTGGAAGTCCATTCTCTTAGGTGGTGCAAGTTGGGTAGAAGAGAGCTAGGTACTTGGATTGTTGTGGGTGTTTGGAAACCTATGAGAGCTTGAGAGATGACTAGTTTGGGAATGCAAGTACACTCTGGAACCATCCTTGTGGACTCATAGCCCTGGCTTAGGGGTGACATTACTGTTGATATTTGGAGCAGTGGTGTCAATGGTTGGGTGCAACATCCTTGGTATACAGCCAGTTGGTGTCATATTTCTTAAAGATAAGTGCTCTCTATTTTGTTATTATTTACATGGATATGAATGTATTTCCACTGTATATTTAATTATTGTTTAATTGAATCTTTAGACTATGCATGTTTGTTGGATATTATTTTTCATTTCGTTAAAGTCTTTTCTTTTATGTAATCTTAATTTTTAGAAAGGTATCGATAAGAGAAAGAAGTCCAAGGGAGGGCTTGAAGGAAGCATCCCCTGGCCTGTGGGTGGCTCGGGGATATTACCGAATGGTATAAGAGCTTCTGGTTGAAACACCGCGCTGCTATGGGCCGAGTCTGTTGGTCAAAGGCTCGGGTTCGAGATCAAACTCTGACCATGGAGTTGAAAAGATTAGGAGGAATGGCGTTGCATAATATACGTAGGAGATAGAAATTCAAAGACCCATTGTAAGGGGTTTGAAGGATCATGACCGTCCCCTTTGAATTTAGGAGTGATCACCACCGTAGGATTAGGAGAGATCCAAAATCGTTGGATTAGAGGACAGGTGAACAAGGGTCATCATATGTAAATAAATCAAGGGTTAAGGTCTCAACTGTTGGATCCCATGGGAGAGAGATCAATGGACATGAGGCATTGCAGGGAACCAAGTTTCATGAGAGATAATTTCCCAAGGCAGTCGCGTAATCCAAACCATGGTTTCACTAAGTGGTTATGTGTGAGAATCAGGAGAATTGCGGGGAGAAAAGCGGGTTACTCCAAACCATAGATGTGTGCCCCCAAAATTTGAAAGGCATGCAGTGATGTGAGGTGATAGGGCTCAAACATTTAAACTTCATATAGTGAAAGTGGATCCTGACCATCGATCACCAAGAGGTACATGTCAACAGATCAATAACTCCAGAGAAATCTGTTTGAGAGGTTTGCAGTTGATATTTGATACTTCTGAAGCTCGGAGAACGAAAGTAAATCACAACCGTAGGATCGACCAAGGTGAATCTAGGTTGTCTGATCTAGAAGAGATGTGGCCCATATCCGTGGACTCTGGGAAGAGGACCGAAGTAAGCCTCAAATGTCGATGCATAGGAGGACATGCATCAACTTATCATGTGCTCCAGGTGAAAGCACTTCGGGAAAGAGTGAGTGAAGGCTTTCAGTTGAGGTTTAAAACTCCCAAAGACCAGAGAGACGAAGTGAATCTCAGTCGTCCAATCTAAGAGGACACATGGAAAACAAGTGGCCAGTTAGGGAATTCAGATTTAAGGAGAATTGGAAGTGTGCTAGTATAGAAATTCCTAAAGTCTGAAAGGATGAAGAGCTAAAGTGGTGGGGCACGATGATGTCACCAGGAGGTGATGTGGACCCCATAATTTATGAAGTGACGTGGCTTACAGATGTCACCTGGGATGACATGGACACATGGGATGTGCACCACGTGTCAGTAAGTTTTCAGCATGAAAATGCTTGAAATGTCAGTTTAACCATGACATGTGTCACCTGCCCAATTGGGCCACGTGTCCGCTTCTAGTATCTCTCCATGTGGCAAAAGATTGTGCAGTCCAGAGACTGGTAACTCTAGTGGGGAAAGATGTGACATGCTACATTTGGTTGAAAACTCCCAAAGGCCAGAGTACTCATCGACCATTGATTCCATAAGACACTTGTCGATAGATCATCGACTTCGGGTGAAAGCACTCTGGGAGAAAGTGCAGGAGAAGAGTTTGAAACTTTCAAAGATCGAAGAGCCCAAGCAATTCACAACCGCTAATCTGTGGGAGGACATCCATCTGCAGATCATGAACTCTGGGTAGATGTGTTTCGGGAGGAGGCAAGAAAGGAAAGTTGAGGCTCCTGAAGTGCCGACTCCCAAAGTGGATCATGACCGTTGATGGTGAAAGAGGACGAGGACCGTTGATATGGTCTTGGTTGAAAGTCCAAAGTCCTGAAGCTCTGGACAAGCACTTTTTCAGCTAAGCGCAGGGTCATGGCCATGGTCATATGAAGATTGAGAGCTAAGGGAAGGAGGGCTAAGGGCCGAATTATTTTTCGTCGAGACATAAAAGTGCTAAGGAAGGATTTAGCCACGGTTTCTAATCATGTTCATCTGGGAGGGTGGTTTGAAGGAAGCTCCTGCGCATAATGAAATTATGTGTCGGCCAAGGATAACAGGACACTATTATTTTTGGAGAATGGGGATATGATCTCCATGAACAAACAAAAGAGAAACAAACATGTAGCATGGTTAGGAAATTTTTTGTATCATATGCATAATTCTAACAAAATGGTCGCTTGCATATTTTGCAGAATTAAGGGCTTAAGCATAGCAACTCAGGATGCGTATTGAGGAAATGGGAGAAGGTGAGGGAGCCCCTAGTCATGATAAGGAGACTAAAGGCTAGAATACTAGATTTGGTAATGAAGAGACATAATCCAATGGACACGAGGAAAAAGGAGAGTAGGAAATGTTAATAGAAACAGTAAGAAGCCTGAAGATGGAAATGCAGACCTACAAAGTAGAAAATGAGAGACTAATGAGAGAGACAAATAAGATAAATTATGGATTGCTACAGAGCATAAATAAGTTGCAGAGACAAACGAGGAAAGGATCAAACTCAAGACAAGAGGAAGAATGTAGGTTCCATGAAAGAAGGGACGATCATAGAAGAGTTGGTTATTCTAGAAGTGCTAGTAGAGCTCATTGACACCACTCACCTCCTTACTCAGAAGGAAAATTTTATTCATCAAAATATCCTATAAGTAGTCTAGAGGTGTCTCATGTCAGACGCCAAACAAGGAAACAAGAGGTAGATAGTTTGCAAGGAGAGATGAGGAGGCTCAAACCACCTTCCTTCGATGGTGAAAAATAAAGGGAAGATGATGTTAAAGCATGGTTTATTGGGGTCAAGAGATATCTTTAGTTGCATAACTATTCATCCAACCTGGAAGCCAGGATTGCCACCTACCATTTACACAATAAAGTTGTAGTGTGGTGGGACCAACTGAAGCAAGTGGAGTATGTTAATGAAAGTAACATCACTTGGAAACAATTCAAGAAGTACTTTCGAAAGGATTACCTCTCAAAACATTTATATGATAAGAAAATGTAGGATTTCTTTGAACTTAGGTTGGGAAGCATGACTATGGAAGAGTACAAGAAGAATTTATTGGGATTGTTAAAGTATGTCAGGTTCATTAGTGATGAGAAAGTGAAAATACATAGATTTCTAAGTGGATTTACAACCTGATCAAGTATTATGAACCCAAGGCCTTGAATGAGGCCATCAGGAAGGATAAATACCTATATGAGCAAGGTCAGGGAAGAGAATCTCTGCAAAAATATTGGAAGGACAAGAAAAATTCGAAGTCCGATCAGAGGAGGAAAGGATTCAAACCTCCCTTCAATAGGAATGAGCCTAATAGAAATCATCAAGATCAATATGCTAAGGGAGATTTCAAGAAGTAAGATTCCTTGGGAAAAAGGGGAAGACCACCAATCCAATGTTGGGGATGCAAGGAAGATCACCTGTACAAGGATTTCCCACACAAAAAATAAAAAGTGAAGATTGTGCACAACATCCAAGAGGCTACAACAGTCGAAGGTATGGGAAGAATCTATGAAGCTTTAAATGATCGACAAGAAGAGTACCATTCCAATATGATCGAGGTGGAAGGTAAGATCTTAAATCAACCTGCTGCTATTTTGATTGATTGAGGAGAAATTCATTACTACATTGATCCTAAGATAGTGGATATATTACATTTAGATAAAAGTAAACTTGGAAAAGAAGTTTGGTTCAGTTAGCCATTGGAACCAAAAGTAGAATCCATGATATGGTCAAAAGTTGTTCCATAAGTCTTAATGGCGTAAATACTAATATTGATCTAAATATCCAACCATTGGGGTCTTATGATATTCTCATTGGAATGGATTGGTTGGACAAGCATCATGTTGTCCTAGATTGTCATAAAAATACATTTACATGTCTTAATGGAAATGGAAGACCGAGTGTTGTGAAAGGGGTTCCAAGACCCATCTCTATAAGGGAGATTTCAGCCTTACAACTAAAAATATGTTTTGGGAAAGGGTGTCAATTGTATGCAGATCATGTGGAAGAGACAAATAATACAAAGGGGCCAAGCCTCAAATATTTCTCGGTACTACAAGAATTTGAAGATGTATTCCAAGAAATACCCAGATTGCCACCAAGAAGGGAGATAGATTTATCAGTTGATTTAGTGCCAGGAGCTCCTCGGTGTCAAAAACACCTTACAGAATGAGCACAACAGAGTTAAAAGAATTACAAATGTAGTTGAAGGAATTGTTGAAGAAATGGTACATATGTCCAAGTGTTTCACCTTGGGGAGCACCAATACATTTTGTCAAAAATAAGGATGGAACCTTGAGGCTATGTATTGACTTTCGACATCTAAACAAGTACACTATAAATAACAAGTATCCTCTACCCCGAATTGATGACCTCTTTGATTAGCTAAGAGGAGAAAATATATTTTCAAAAATTGACCTGAGGGTAGGATACCATAAAGTAAGAATTAAGGAAGAAGACATTCATAAGACATCCTTTAGGACTAGGTCTGGGCATTATGAATTTGTAGTGGTGCCATTTGGACTGACCAATGCAATAGTTGTATTCATGTTCTTAATGAATGGCATATTAAAAAATTATTTGGATAACTTTGTAATAGTGTTCCTGGATGACATACTTATCTATTCTAAGTATGAAGAGGAGCATGAACATCACTTAAGAATAGTATTGCAAGTACTGAGATAACATCAGTTGTATTCCATGTTGAGTAAGTGTTCTTTCTATCAAAAGAAGATCCATTACTTGGGACACATTATTTTAGAGAAGGGAATGGCAGTAGATCCAAAGAAGATCGAAGCCATTAGAGGATGGCCAACACACAGAAATGTGTCAAACATCAGATCTTTTATGGGATTAGCTGGCTACTACAAAAGGTTCATAGTAGGGTTATCTAAGATTGCTCATCCCATCACTTCTTTGCAAAAGAAGGGAACTAAATTTGAATGGACGCTCAAGTGTGAAAATAATTTTAATACGTTGAAGGAATTACTTACTAGTGCACCTGTGTTAAAGATTGCTAACCCAGATGAAAGTTTTGTGGTGTGTACAAATGAATGTAAGGAAGTAATTGGGGGATTCCTCACGCAAAATGGACATGTCATTGGATATGAGTCTAGAAATATTAAGGAACATGAGAGGAACTATGCCACACATGAATTGGAACTTGATGCCATTGTTCACGCCTTGAGGATGTGGAGGAATTATTGCATGGGGAAGAAACTTGAATTAAGGACATACCACATTGGCCTGAAGTATCTTTTTGAACATCCCACCTTGAATTCTAGGCAAACAAGATGGATGGAATTTTTAAGTGAATATGACTTCGATATCAAGCATATCAAGGGAAAGGAGAGTGAATCTGCTGATGCGCTTAGTAGAAGAGTGCATATCATGCATGATACTGCTATCAGTATGCATCAGTTAGACTTGAAGAGAATAATTTTAGATGGTCTTGTTACAGACCAACATTACCTACAGGTAAAGGAAAAATTACAGAAAGGAGATTTACAACATAAAATAAAGGAGTATAAGATAAAGTAAGATGAATTACTCACGCAAAAAAATAGAATCTATGTTCATAGTTACAGAGAACTTAGGAATTTGGTACTGAAGGAAATGCATGGTGTTCCTTATGTTGGACATCTTGATTACTAGAAAGCAATTACAACAGTAAGAAGCTAGTTCTTTTGGCCAAGAATGAAGAGGGATGTTGTTGATTACATCTCTAGATGTATGAAATGTCATAAGGTGAAGGTTGAGCATAGGCACCCAGCGGGTTTGTTGCATCCATTTCCAATCCCAGAGAAGAAATGGGAAGTGATTACCATGGATTTCATCATAGGATTACCCAGAACGAATAAGAAACATGATTCAATCATGGTGGTGGTTGAAAAATTAACAAAGGTTGCTCATTTTGTGCCTGTGAAGACAATGCATACTGTGGCTAATGTTGCATAAATTTTCATGAAGGAAATTGCTAGGTTGCATGGGATACCTAGGACAATTGTCTCAGACATAGATTCAAAGTTTACCTCCAATTTATGGAGGGGATTGTTTAAAGGATTTGGCACAAATCAAAACTTTAGAACAACATATTATCCCCGGAAAGATGAAAAAACAGATAAATTCAATCGAATAATTGGAGACATGGTGAGAATGTATGTGATGGATAAGCCATGTAAGTGGGAAGATTAATTGCACTTGGTTGATTTTTCATATAATAATGGGTATCAATATCCATTGAGAATGAGCCCATTTGAATCCTTGTACGGTAGGAAATATGATACTCCAGTAAGCTGGGACAACCCAGTAGATAGAGTGGTACTTGGGTCAGAGTTTCTCAAGGACATGGAAGACCAGGTGGTCAAGATCAAGAAGAATTTAAAGGCAACTCAGGATAGACAAAAAGTTTATGTAGACAAGAATAGGAAAGTTATAGAATTTGAAGTAGGGGAGCATGTACATTTGAAAGTGAAGCCCAAGAAAATATCTTTGAAATTGGGTAGTTGTACAAAGCTGGCAGCCAAATTCTGTGGTCCATTTGAAATATTGGACAGAATAGGGCCAGTTGCATACATCCTTGCATTGCCTATTTCCATGAATGTGCATAATGTATTTCATGTCTCTTTACTAAATAAATATGTACATGATCCTAACCATTTTATTGATTGGCCTCTGATTCAGGTAGAGACATAGGGAGATTTTTAGGTTCAGCCAATGCGGGTATTGGACAAAAAAGTCAAAACTCTCTAGAATCGAGTTATAAATATGGTAAAAGTTTAGTGGACTTGATATGGTCCTAAATATGCTACTTGGGAGCATGAATATGCCATGTGAGCAAAGAAATTGAAACTTTTTGAATAAATTTGAGATTTTGATCTTTATTTTGCATATGCACTAAGGACAGTGCCAAGATAAGGGGGAGGGGATGTAACACCTCAGTATTCTGAACCCCCCATTTTAAATAATGTATTGTTACAATGTTGATAGGCCTAAGTGCCCAAACAATTATTAAAGCGCCATTATGCCCAAGACATGTAATTTTTTGATCATTATTAATAGTAAACACATTGTTGGCTACTAGGTGCACAAGGACTAGAGTTATAGGGGGCTATGATTCCACAAGAGAGGGGGATTGGGGGGATAATTGTTTATTCCCATGTTAATCACCCTTTTTCTAAGGGAGGGAGGTGATTACGTGAGCTTCTTGGGGAAGGCCAAGAGGTTCTTGATTTCCCCACAAAGTTACTTAAACTCGTCCCTGGTCTGATTGTGGGGTTTTGGGTGTTGGTTGGTTGTTGGGGTTTTAATGTTGGTTGTTGTTCGTTGGTCGATGGGGTTAGACTAATTGATTTTTCATTGATTCCTCGTATGTTCCCTCATTTTCCTCACGCACTTTCATGCACCCCCTTACCCGTTCATTCACTTATTCATCCTCACGTGCATCTTAGCTTGGGAAAGGGAGTCGAACTACTAAAGAATTAGCCACGATATAGTTGGTTGTAGTGGTCGCTGGAGTGACCCAGATATGACCCGAGGCCTGCATGTCTGAGATGTGTTGGCCCGTGCCCTGTTTTGCTCACAACGATGAGGCCTGAGAGTTCTGGCATTGAGATTATGGACCAATTGTGTTAGAGCCCGAATAAGGAGAAGGATTGCCCGAGGGACTGTGTGGTAGAGAAGGTAGTTCCATCATTGAGATTATGGACCAGTTGTGTTGGAGCCCGAATAAGTAGAAGGACTGCCTAACGGATTGTGTGGTAGAGAAGGGTGGAGGTTCGTTCTCTTGGGTGGTGAAAGATGGGTAGAAGAGAGCTGGGTACTTGGATTTTTTTTTGTGTTGGGAAACCTGTGAGAGATTGAGAGATGATTGGTTTGGGAACCCAAGTACACTCTGGAATCATCCTTGTGGACTCATATCCCTGGCTCGGGGGTGACACTGTTGTTGAGATTTGGAGCAGTGGTGTCTACAGTTGGGTGGAACGTCCTTGGTCTACAACCAGTTGGTGTCATCTTTCTTAAAGATAAGTTCTCTCTGTTGTGTTATTATTTACATGCATATGAATGTATTTTTTTTGTATATTTAATTATCGTTTAATTGAATATTTAGACTATGCATGTTTGATGGATATTTTTGTGCATGTCGTTAAATTATTTTCTTTTATGCAACCTCAATTTTTAAAAAGGTATAGATAAGAGAAATAAGTCCAAGGGTGGGCTTGAAGGTAGCATCCCCCGTCTTGTGGGTGGCTGGAGGATGTTACTGACTTGCATGGAGAAATGTAAAATAAAGAAAATACCAAGGAAAATCCCAATACCACAATTGAGGATAGAGGAATGAGTTAATCTTAGATATAGAATAATAATAGGCAAGAGATTCTTGATTATATTATCACAAGAATAAGTAGAGTGGGGTAGAGCCCGAGTAAAAAGGAAACATCTTGCAAATAAGATTAATCAAATACTAATATGCTATCTATATTTAATACAATGGAACCTACAAACCCTTGTAAATTGTATTCCAATCCTAAAGTGAATGACACCTTCCAAAAATCTAATTGGTTGGAATAATTCAATAGGCATCAAGGGTTTGATGATGGAATTTCCCTTGAATTTGCACACAATTTCCAAAACTTGGAGGAAAAAGAAAACATGACCATAGTTAAAGGCTTGCAAATCCAAATAAATGAACCTATGTTGGTGATATTTACAATACTCCCTATGGTATCTCCATGGGAAAATAAGGAAAGGAAACTAGCCTTATATGAAAAAAGGATCTTCCTTGGATTCTATGAAACAAAGGAAGAGAACAATAATGGTTTTAAGAGAGATAATTTTCCCTCATCGAGAGATGAGGTGGTCTTTCACATAATGAAATACATAACTTGTGACGAAAGGAATAGCATGGTATATTCATTTCACTTGAAATTGTTGCATCATAGAATACATTTTCTATCAACATACTTGAAAAGAACTTGAGAATTCCTTATTATTTTTTACAATTTCTAAGAGAAATGAGTTCTAAAGTGTAGGTAGGAAAGGTGTATGCATTATCCCATCATGGGATTATCCAGCTAGTTGTACATGATACATTGGATGGAAAAAGTTGAAAAATCACTTGGGATATGTTAATAACCATTAGAAAAGAATAATTATTGTCCCTGCAAGCTAATATGAACCAAGAGGCATCCCAATAGAATCTAGGAAGAATACAAATATTGGAGGAAAGACATGTATGAGAAAAAGAGGAGAACACACAAGAAGACAAACATAAAGGAGGAAGTAAAATAAGTGTCTACTAAAAATCAAGAGAATGACATGGACATTGCTACTAGTTTGGTCCATATGGGAACACCATATATAAATCCCATCAAAATTACTATAGGAAACCCATAGGGAGGGAAACAAAGTAGAGCCACAAGGGAAAGGAATATTCCCCAAGTAACAAATAAGTTGTCTATTATTTAACACACACCTACCATAGACATTGAGGAGGACATACCTTCCATCCAAACAAAGGATTTGGGAGAATCCCATGCAGAACTCATGCTAAGAAGAATAATCCTAGAATAAAGGACCCCATTGTCCAATTAGAAGAAGTTAGGGAAAAATACCTAAGGTGGAAGATAGTGGAAAAAGTCAAAAGGAAGTTAGAAATTACAACTATGGTAAACTCCAACCACAACTGGGAAGTGTATTATGGACTTATAGGAAAAGTTCTAAATATTTAAAATGTAAAATTTGGAGGATAGGAAACAACTAGAGAATGAGAATGAGGATTTAAAAACAACATTGGAAAAACAAAGAAGGGAGGTTGAAGATAAAGTGGAGAAAAATGAGGAACTAGAAGAAATTCCCCATAAGACCATTGAATTGGAAAAGGACATGCTCTCTTGAAGGCCTCCTGCAAGAACATACACCTTTTTTTTCAAAGAACAAAGGCTCAAGCATCAACTGGGAGACATTTCCAAGAGCCTCCCTCATGAGTTGGACACTAATAAAGAGTTCAAATAGGCATATAAATGATGCAATGAAGAAGATAAAAATAATCTCTATGAGTTCTATCTCCACAATTTTTTGATTCCTCACCCTTGCAAATGGTCCCCTAATCCCTATGTGGGGGATAACCAAATCATGGCATGTTTTTACTAGGTAAAAATTGAGGAGGAAAGGGTTGTCAAGGCATAGAAATACAAGAATAAATAGTTGAATAACACCCTTTAGGTTATTTCTAAAACCACTAATCCTGAAGAAATACTCAAAAACCATGCAAGTTTTAATTCTAACATAGATTTAGTGAACATGATTGAGGAGAAGTCGAAGGGGGAAATTACACATTGTGAAGTCATGGTGAATAACTCAAAATATAAATTGGTGAAGATTTTCCAAAACAAGTGGGAGGATATTCCACTTACCTTTAGAAATATGGAGCCTCACTTTCCATCTAATTTAAAAGTTTCTTTCTTCAAGTTTGGCCTATATATTGATACCCTCAAGATAATGAATCATAATTGGATAGGACTTACATTCAAATATCCATTACTCCTCCATCAATCCATTCCCTAGTGGTATTATATGATGGAGATGGATGAAGAAGAAGAGAAAAATAAATGGGTTGACATAGAGATAAGGGTATGATATCATAGAAGGGATGGAGTTACCCAAATTGTATCTTATGACATCAGGTAGATAACACACAGGGATCAATAATCAGAGTGGGAGGATTGAGAAAGGAAAGGATCAAATTTTGAGGGACTGTTTTCTTACACATGGGCATGTAAAACCTCTAGCTAGCAGGTAATGATGGGCCTCTATATTGTATTTTATTTATCCCATTCTATATAAACATTTAATATTTTTTCCCTAGAACTAGACCTTCATATGAAACATTTGCGTATTTTAATGATCAATTGAGGTTATTGTGACATTTGCTTGTCATTCTATGCTTAATTTTCTTAATTACTAAGTATGAATGAGATGAGCATTGGTATTGAATAATTTTGATGATTTATTCATATATCTCATATGAGGATTAATGTGATCTAAAATATATAAGTGTAGGAAATCGATTCAACAATACAAAATTTATCCTCTTCATTTATGACTCAATATATACCTAGTTTCTACTAAGAATTTCAAGGGATATTGTCCCTCTTGGAACACACTAGTTGAAGTTGAAAAAAAATGGGTTGAGACACTACTAAACAATAAAACCACACTACCATCATAGAAAAACCCAATTGATTATATGGTTTACAAAGAGTCACATCTATTATTTATATTTGTTTTCCTTTACTATTCGTCTCTAAATTGGGCGCCATTAGTGTAAGATTTAGCACTGTCCAGTGGACAAAAAAAAATCAACTTGGCGTGCTAATATAGTGCTGATGGAACCCAATTTAGAACCAAATAGTAAAGGAAAATGAAAATAATAGAGCCTAGGCATATATAAAATTCATTATTAAGATAACACAAAATTTGTTTAACACGAACATAAAAAAATAATAGAGCCCACACACCCAAAACAAAAAATGAAAATAATAGAGACTCCACACCCAAAAGAAAATTTTTGTGCATTCATGATACTCCATTCACTATTTTATATCCATCGCACACCCAAAATAAAGGGTTTGCGCATTCTCAAATCTCATACCCAAAATAACCACCCAGAGAAAAGGCATGGGCAAGCGTGGGAAGATCCTCACCCATGGAGACAGAGGCAGTTGATCGACGCAAATGAATAGTAAGAAAGTCCATTGATGATCTATATCCACCCATAGATGATGAACAATAAGTAACAATAGGAAAGAACCACACACAAATGATCTATATCCAATTGATCTCGTTGACCCATAACAAATTGAGCAATCTATAATCCCACTAGATGTTGACCCGTAACCAATTGAGTGATCTATAATCCCACTGGATGTTTCAACACATATAGAGCAAAGAGAGGGATTTTCCACAGTCTTGAGGAAAACAATTCTCCCTGGGACGTAAAAAAATGTCAAGCAGCAGAGGGAAACGAGCAAAGGGATCTAATTATTTCCATAATGAGGTATTTCATACTCAATTTATATATTTTTGCATGTTTCTATTGCTTGTTTGAATTTGTTTTTTTAGTTTTTTATTTCAAAATTATAAAAGAAGAAATTTCCTCTGTATATATAGGGTTTATTGTTTTTATTTTTAAATTTAAAATAAGAAATTTATCAAACATGTATAAGGAGTTGAACTAGGTAAACCGAAAGAGGCCATGGATTCTATATTGGGGGTAGAAGAAATGAAGAAACTATAAGGTATAGACTTGTACATGCTTGACAAATATGTGGAAGAATGATCTACTAAAGGAACTGAAACAATCCAACCAAACAAACCCTCTCAAATGGAATCAATTGGTTAAAGGAATCGATTCCATGCATTTGTACATACGAAACCAAGGTAGAATATGATGTTGTTTCTAGGAATATCATAATGATAGATGACGGGAAAGTGTTCATGCATATATTAAAGGAATCACGCCTTCAAAACTTCAAAGAGAATCTACATCTTCCATTCTTTAAGATACCTTTACACCTTCAAAAAGAGTTCATCAATGACATGGAGGATAAATTTGGCACAGATTGGTCAGTACAGAAGATAGAAAAACAAATGACTCAAATCTGCAAGAGATTTCATTCCAACCAAACGAAAAATATAAAAGCAATTCCTCTCGAGCTAAGGAACAAAAGAATCCCAATTGATGTAAGTGTGAAAATATGGAAAGAGCTTGTGAAATCATATGATAGAGTGGATGCACAAAGGAAGTTTAGTGAGGAGAGCATACATGTATTTGAATTTTCAACACTAGATTATTTCAAATTCATTAAACAATTTTTATGTTTTACTCATGCATAATCTAAATTAAATTAGTGTATGTTTCAGAACAAGGCCTCAAATGCCAGGCTTGCCAAATTTTATGCCCCACATCATAGTGGCAAAACAAGAATAGAAGCCTCAATATGCAAGTTTGTAAGTCTTGAGAATATTTGAAATGATATTTTTTAAAAATTTTGTACAAAAAATTAAATGATTGCATATTGATTACTTTAACTAGTCCATCTGCCATGTTTTGACAGGAGCAACAATATGGCCATTATCCATCACAATACGAATTTTAGATGATATAGGAAAAAAAATGGTATGATTTTGTTATCAGGATGGAGAACAAGGTATCATTAGTTGACTTTCAACAACTTAGTTGGATATTGTTATGTTAATATGTCAATTTTCATTTATTGTGTTGAGTTGTTTATTTAAGTGTAGCTTAATTTAGAAGGATCTAGTGCAACTATACAAAAATATTTGGCCCCTTTTCACTCTTTCTCTTATAGAGTCTTAGAATAATGGTATGGTCAAATAAAATAAATGTTTGTATTGATCCTTGTTTCCATTCATAAGTATATTGCTCCTAATGGGGTTGGAAACACTTCATAATAACAAGGACTAGAGTCCTCTAACTAAAATCCCCTATCATATTCTCAAATTGATCCTTCTTATTTTTTGGTGGGGTAAAGATAGAATGTATCTCTCCATTTTAAACAAATGGTGTATTTTGGAGTGGATCTCATCCATAGTCCTTTAGGTATTTTATCAATAATTGGTAGCTCAGATGGGCCTTGTTCATATTTTCCCATATCTTTTATGTCCTTGAAACCCGTGGTTTGGATTATTGGAAAGATTTGTTGTTATGTTTAGATCTATCATGTCATAGAAAAATCATATCCATCCTCATAATTATCATGTACCTCATCATGATTTTAACCCCATTCTCCTCATCTAAAAGGAAGCATGTTTCCAACTAAATCATGCCTCGGATCGACGAAATGCCCATTATGTTGGACTCCTAGCACCAGATTCCAGCTAGGGGGACCTCTCTCATGTGATTTTGTTGCCCAAAAAATTTCTTGTCAGAGGATCTCTGGAACTAGAGTTTAGCTAACTGAGGCACAATGCAAATCTGACATAGGGGGTAAACATTAAAATCCCTTGTGTCGATTGATTGTGGGAACCTTGGTTGTGTGTTCGTTGGTCATACACACCTTCTGGAGCTTATGGAACTCATTTATGTCGCCCGATTGTGATTTTGTGACCCTAGATCAAATTGTCATTGTGTCCCTTAATGGCTTCAGGATCCGAGTTGCAACTCTCCATATCACCCAAACTGTGCATCATATCAATGAAACGATAGTTTTGTTGGACTCCTAGCACCATATTCTAGCTACTAGGACCCCTCTCCTGTGATTTTGTCGCACATAAAAGTTCTTTATAGAGGATCTACATAACTAGGGTTTATCTCAGTGAGGCACAATGCAATTCTGACACAGAGGACAACTTTAAAATCCTATGTGTCGGGATATTGTGGGCATCGTGGTCATGTGGGCTTTATTCATACACACCTTCCACAACTTACGAAACTCAGTTACGTCGCTCGGTTGTGATTTTGTGCCCCTGGACCAAATTGTCATTATGTCCCTAAATGGCTTCATTAAGTGAGTTTCAACTTGCCATAGCAACAAAATAGTGCCTCAAATCGACGAAAAACCAGTTATGTTGGACTCCCAACACTGGATTTCAGCTAGGGGGACCCTCTCCTATGATTCTGTCACCCAAAAAAGTGGTTTTTACAGGATATCTTGAACTAGGGTTTATCTCAGTGAGGCACAATGAAAATCCAACACAGGGGGTCAACTTTCAAATCCCCTCTATCGGGCGATTGTGGGAAGCATGGTCTTGTGGGAGTTGGTCATACACACCTTTCGGAGCTTATGAAACTCAGTTACATCACCCGATTGTGATTTTTTCCCCTGGACCAAATTGCCATTGTGTCCCTAGATGGATCGAGGATGCGAGTTGCAAATCACCATATCACCCAAATTGTGCCTCGGATCAACAAAAAGGTAGTTATGTTGGAATTATTGCATCATATTATAGCTAGGGGGACCCCTCTCCTATGATTTTGTAGCCTAAAAAATTGTTTGTTAGACGATATTTGAAACTAGGGTTTATCTCAGTGAGGCACAATCCAAATATGACACAGGTGGTCAACTTTAAAATCCCATGTGTTGGGAAATTTTTGGAACCATGTTCATGTGGGAGTTGGTCATACACACCTTCTGAATCTTATGGAACTCAGTTATGTCGACTTGTTGTGATTTTTTGCTCACAGACCAAATTGTCATCGTGTCCCTAAATGGTTTTAGGAGGAAAGTTGCAACTCACCATAGCACCTAAATCATGCCTCATATTGATGAAATGTCATTTTGTTTGGACTCTTGGCACCCGATTCCATCTAGGGGGACCCCTCTCCTCTGATTTTGTCACCCAAAAAAGTGTTTGTTAAAGGATCTTTGGAACTAGGGTTTGGCTCAGTGAGGCACAATACAGATCTGGCATAGGGGGTAAACTTTCAAAACCCTTGTTTTGAGTGATTATGGGCACCATGGTAGTGTGTGAGTTGGTCATACACACCTTTTAGATCTTATGGAACTCAATTACGTCGCTCGGTTGTGATTTTGTTCCCCCGGACCAAATTGTCATTATGTCACTAAATGGATTCTAGAGGTGAGTTCCAACTTGCCATAGCACCCAAACCATGGATCAGGTCGACAAAACTCCATTTCTGTTGGAATCCTGGCACCATATTCCATCTAGGGGGACCCCTCTCCTATGATTCAGTCTCCCATAAAAGTACTTGTTAGAGGATCTCTGGAACTAGGGTTTAGCTTAGTGAGGCACAATTCAAATCTGACACAGGGGGTCAACTTTCAAACCCCATTTATCGAGAGATTATGGGTATCGTGGTCATGTGGGAGTTGGTCATACACACCTTTCAGAGATTATGAAACTTAGTTACAATGCTTAGTTGTGATTTTGTGCCCCCAGACCAATTTTTTATTGTGTCCCTCAATGGATTCAAGAGGCGAGTTGTAACTTGCCATAGTACCCAAAACGTGCCTTGGATGGATGAAACGCCAGTTCTGTTGGACTTCTGGCAACATATTCCAACTAGGGTGACCCCTCTCCTGTGATTTCATTGCCGAGAAAAGTGTTTATTATAAGATCTTCGTAACTAGGGTTTAGCTCAGTGAGGAACAATGCAAATCTGACACTGGGGGTCAACTTTATTTAAGGTGGAAGCTATTTATTTGTCTAAATATTCTACCTTGATATTTTTCTAATATTGTTTTCTTTTTGATATCTATACCTTCCCAAATTTATTCTCCCTCTCGTCTATTTCTTGACTGGGTTCCGAGATAGATTGTTGGGAGGCCAGAAATTTCTATCTATCCATAGTCACAAATTCCTCCCAAGGTACTCTAACAACTTATATTTCCATAACGTCACATACTATAAATTTTATGAGGCCATTGTGGGCCAAGGCCTCCTCTTTCCCTTTCTTAACCTTTGAACTCATTTCTCTTAAAGACTATTATAGTAGGAAATAAGGAATTCTCAATTTTTTGTCAAGTCTCTGGTGAAACAAATTCTTGAGCTAATGCAAGAACCCGAAATGGTATGCATATAGCATACTCAAACTTCCCCAATAAGTGATATAGTTTAGTAGGTGGTAGGATACTTGATAACATGGGTTTGGAAGAGTATCTCTTTTGACCCCATTCTTGTTTCACTTAGGTTCTACATAACTTAGGAAAAATAGTTTATTAGCATCGATTGCAAGATTCCTTTCATATTTATCCTAAGGTAAACCCATGGGAAGTCCTTAAAATTTCCTTATGATGGATTCATTCACCTACATTACCAATCCTCTCACGGATATGATGTATTCTTGACCTTTGATATTTTGAAAATTATATTCAAATTCAAGAGCTATCTTATCATCATATCCTTGTAGTTTATCAACATTAACTATCCAATTAGGTTGTTGGTAGACCACAACGACCTTAGGGTTGTTTTATATCCTAGAGGTATTTGTAGGATCACTCCTATTGAATCCTCCCCCAACATTTCACTTAGAATTCCTTCTCTTGGAATCCTGAAGGTTGTGTGAAAGTGTAGTTCTACTAACTTAGAAAACTAGAGAATGCAAAATAGATATATTTTCGCTTGCATGAGTTCCTAATGGGAAGGAAAAGAAAAGCAGAGTAAGGGGCATAGGATGGCATCATGGGAGTTGAGG
>SNQJ01S0015731.1:214109-235721 GCA_010110895.2 Picea sitchensis | reverse complement strand
TTCCATGTACTGCTAATCTGATTTTGCATCTTCCAAAAGTATATCTTTTAAATCAGATTTATACATGCTAATGGATGTATCATGCATCTCATGCACTCTCCTATTGAGTGCATATGCCACCTTATTCTCTTTTCCTTTTATATTCTTTATATTGAAGTCAGACTCACTAAGGAACTCCAACCATCTACTTTGTCTAGCATTCAAAGTTGGATGTCTAAACAAATATTTTATACCACTATGGTTTGTCCTCAACTCAAATCTTTTTCTCATAAGGTAGTGCCTCCACATCTTCAAGGCATGCACTATGGATACAAATTCTAAATCATTAGTGGCATAATGCATCTCATGTTGTTTTAACTTCCTTGACTTGTATCATACCACATGTCCATTTTGATTAAGGACTCCCCCAAGCCCTTCTTTACAAACATCTGTGCATACAATGAATTCTTCATTTGAATCAACAATCCTTAATATTGGGGCACTTTTCAATAAATAATTCAAGTGTTTAAAGCTTCTTTAACAATCAGGGGTCCATTCAAACCTCACACCCTTCTTTTGCAATGAAGTGTATGGGTGTGAAATCTTTGAAAATCTTTCAATAAATACTCTATAATACCCTGCAAGCCCCATGAATGATATCACCTTTAAGACATTCTTTGGTGTTGGCCATCCTTCAATGGCTCTTATATTTTTTGGATCCATTTCATCCCTTCCTATGAGATGATATGACCCAAATAATGTATATGCCTCTGGTAGAATGAGCACTTGCTCAACTTTACATACAACTGATGCTCCCTCAATACGTGTAGCACCATCCTCAAGTGTTGTGCATGATCTTCTTCAAACTTGGAGTAAATAAGTATGTCATCCAAAAATATAATGACAAACTTATCTAAGTAATCTCTGAAAATACCATTCATGAAAAACATGAAGAAAACTAGTGCATTTGTTAACCCAAATGGAACCACTGTGAACTCATAACAGCCATACCTTGTTTTGAAGGTTTTATTGCTGATAGCTTATTCTCTAATTCTTACTTGGTGATAGCATGATCTGATGTCAATCTTAGAGAATATATTGGCATCCTTTAGCTGATAAAAAAAATCATATATCCTTGACAAAGGATACTTTTTCTTCACATTAACCTTATTCAACTACCAGAAGTCAATGCAAAGCCTCAAGGTACCATCCTTATATTTCACAAATAATACTAGGGCACCCCAAGGTGACACACTTGGGTGTATATACTCCTTCAAAATTTCCTAAAGATACATTTGTAATTCCTTCAAATCGGGAGTACTGATCCTATAAAGAGTCTTGGATATTGGGGCTTCTCCAGGCATCAAATTGATGGAGAAATCAATATCTCTCTTGGGTGGAAACCATGGTATTTCTCTAAATACATATTCAAACTCTTTTAGGAATGTGCAGTCTTCAATATTTGAACATTTATCCTTAGGTGTCTCCCCCATATGTGTTGCAAATACTTGACATCCTTTCTTGAAGCTTTTATTTAGCTCCAAGGATGAAACTTCTCTGATAGTTACTACCCTTGGAATACCCTAAACTTTCCTCAAGTTCCCTTCCTCATATAAGCAAGTAAATGACTTGTTGTAATAGTCTAGGACAACATGATGCTTTTCCAACCAATCCATACCAATGAGGCAATCATATGATCCCAAATGTATGATATTAAAACCCTCCCTTGTACTCAACCCATTCATATCCATAGGACACTCCTTAACTATCTCATTAATTCTTCTTTTAGCTCTTGTATCTAGCTCCACCAACCAAGATTTCTCAAGCTTGCTTCTTGGAAAATGAAATATTTCCACCATCTTAGGATATAGACAGCTATGACTAGCTCCTGAATCAATTAAAATAGAAATGGGTTGGTTGTCGATGTTACCTTCCACTTCAATCATGTGGGATTGAAACTCATCGTGCTTGTTATCCAGCGCTGCATAGATCCTTGGTACATTTTTTCCCATGCATTCAACTATATCAGCCTACTGTACATTATGAACAATCCTCACTTTTTCAGCTCTATGAAGGAAATATCTATACATGTGGTCTCCTTGATAAACCCAACATATCATAGATTGTTGCATTGGTCTTTTCCTCATTGTTTCTATCATTCTAGGTTCCTTGGATGCTAGTTGTCCCTGAGAATTATTTATGAAAAATTGTGGATTGGTCCCCTTCTTCCTCTTCTCTATCTTACCTTTCTTCTTGTCTTGCCAAGCCTTTTGAAATGTTGCTCTTCCTCTATGTTGATCATAGATATATTTCTCTCTCATTATTGTTTCATCCAATGTCTTGGGATCATCATATTGTTTCTTGTCATTGAAAATTGATGGCAACTCACTCGGGTACCTTTGAATCTTGAACTTCTCATCTTTGATGAATTCAACGTATTTCAACAGCTCTAAAAATATATTTTCATACTCATCCATGGTCATACTCCCAAGATTGATTTCGAAGAATTCCATCATCTTTGTATCATAGCGACGCTTGGTTAATTACTTATTTTGAAAACACCTCTTGAATTCTCTCCAAGTAATCTTATTCTCATCAATGTGTTGCACTTGCACAAATTGGTCCCACCACATTGATGTTTTCTCCTTGAGCTGATAGATTGTAATTCTCCCTTCTTCCTATGAGGAGTAATTATGTAACTAAAATTATTTCCTCATGCCCAACAACTAGGTCTTTTCATCCTCATCCTTCTTATGCTCACCATCAAAAGTAGAAGGCTTGATCTTATTCATTTCTCCTTATAGCTCATCTACCCCAAACCTCTTCTTATGCTTTCTGATAGGGGATGGACTTGATATATTGTGTGCTCTCCTAACTAAATGCCTTGGTGAATGATGATAATGCATATCAACACTTCTTATTTCACTTCTTATATCATGAGACCGATGACTCCTTGATTTGCTTGATTTTGTCTCCCTATCCATTTTCTTCTCTATTATGTGTTAAGCTTTGTAGCAAATTGATGTTGAAGCCATCTTGCTACTCCTTAGCTTTCACAACCCTATCGTTATCAGCTTTATAACTTTGGACATCCTTTTACAGACTCTTTATAGTCTCCATCGAGTTCATTCTCTCCTCTTTTGCTTCTCCATTCCGATTTGAATTTGACTCTGCATTACCCATGCTGACGTACAACCCCCTGACTTCATATTCATGGTTGTAAGTCCTTTATGAATCTTCCATGCCTCCAATATTTGTGATGGTATTGTTCTGATCTATTTTCCTTTAACTTTGTAAAATGTGCAGTCAACGAGATTTGTTAGACTAAATAATTTAACAAATTTATAAACATTATGCACCATTTTGCCTTGCAAATACACCAGAAATAGTCTTTCTATTTTCCTGTGAGTTATACAGCTCAATTCACATTTCTGGTTGAATATTCAGACTCCTATGTCCAATACCTTTTGAGTGACTACTTTCTTGCTCAATTTTTAGTCTTGAGAAAAAAAAATTGGTCATTTGAATATTACCCATTTACTCCTTCCACACACCCTTCAACCAGGTGTAATTTTTAGTTGTTCTTATGCACCCTTGCACCTGCACCTTTGGAAAATTGATAGGATCTCAATTGGATTCCTTCATGGCCATATTTTGGACATTCTTTCTAAGTTTTGCCTTCATCTGAGATTCAGGCTACTAGATACAACCTATTGAAGTTTCAGGCCAATTTATATTTTTAGCCTTGATTTCTACATGTACCTTCTATGTCCTCTTGTACAGTTTTAATTGCCCGGATTTTGAATCAGAGTCCATGGTTGTCTTTTATGGCTTGAGATATTTTTGTAGACTACTCTTGTGCCCCAATTCGATTCTGGAGTAGAAATTTATGGCCCTCGGAAGTTAATTGGGTCTCAAAATTTACCTTGCATTATTTGGCATGTAACTTCCTCATACTAGCTCTGTTTGATGAACAATTTACACCATTAGAAATATCTCTCCAAGATTTATCATTTAAGCTACAAAAACAAATGTACCTTGGTACACTCTATTCTCGTGGTTTTTGTTTGCCTAAAAAAGTTATTTAGGCCTCTGAAATGGCCTGCAAAAACATAACTTGGAAATCATTATAACTTTCCAGTAATTTTCATTAACTTTTGAGAAATTTATTTTAATACAACTGACTAGGATGCTGACATGGAATCTCAGTCCACTTGGCACCTTGAGGTGGTTCCATGTCAGCCCTTGGACACCCTGGATTGCCACTTCAACCTATTACACCTTCTATCTTCCTCTACCCCCTTCCTTTCCTCTATAGGCACACACATTATTTTATTTTTCGGCCCCACGGTCCTCAACAACCTATGTGGTGGATTCTCATTGAATCGTAGGGATGGGAGGGCCCCATCCCACACCCAATCACCTTGGAACGTGAACCTGCACACTATTTATATCCAATGGTTGATGATCAGAGGGGTTCAACAACGATCGACGATCATTGTTGCATCATAGCCCCTCTGCCTTACTAACCGTTAAAAAAGGGGGGGTACCACAAAGGAAACCACCAGTTTTTTGGTTGATGATATGTTAGACTATGGTTAATTGTGCCCGCCACCCCCCCCCCTACCCCTTTGGTGGTTTCCAAAACCACTAAGGAACCCACTGCCTCATGGTTTCACAAGTACAAATCAAGGTTCTATATGGCAGGCGAGCTCCTGCGACCGCAACTCCACGTTGTCATCCACATACCATCTAGTCACCTACCACCTCTTCCATTGTTTCCACTGTGTACCTACCACCATGGAATTACATGTCACCCCTTTTTCATGTCCACTGACACATGGACATGACATCATGTTGACGTCTTCATATAGAAAAAATAGTCAAAATTTTCCTTTTTTTTCGTTTTTCTCATTTTTCCCAATGTTCCCATTATTCCCAATTTCACAATTATTTTATCAGGCCACCATTGAAGCTCTGTAACCAAGCTTGCTACGAACCAATTTGGCCCGGAACACCTGAATTCGACCTTTGTAAACCAAATTTGACTCCTCATAGAATTCCTTAAAAAATCTACTGCGGAAATTGGGGCTTTTGCCCAATTTCTCTCAATTTCACCATGGCACTCTGTAAATTCAAAATCCGACCATCTAAAGGCTCGATTTTACCCAATTAGAAACCGAAATTGCTTATTTTAGACTTATGGGCACAATTCTCCCCAATTTCTCATTAAATTCCCTCAATTTCACTGCAATAATTTTATCATACATGTTGTAGATATCCTCTGCAAATTAAATTTCTATGAATTCCTACTTTGGCACTTGGCTAACTCGGCCCGTATAGGCTCAATTTCGAAATTGGAGCTCTGATACCACATTGTATCATCCCCAACCCCAAGCTAGGCCATGCCACATGAAAATTCCAACTCTAATACCATTTAATTTACTGATAATGATCTGCATAAGAATAAAATTATGCAAACTAACAACAAATATATACATGCAACATATACAGGAAAAACCCATAACAAAAAATACATAAATAATGACACAAAATTTATAATAACACATAAGAGGCACTTATCTTATTAATAAACCACCAATTGCTTGTAGACCTTGGACTTTCCTCCTAGCCATAGACTTTGTTGCTCATAAAATCTCAACATTAGGTCACCCCCAAGATGGGACTAAAAATACACCAGGGAAGAGGAATCCTAAGCAAGGCCAAGGTCCATCAACAATAGAAAATCTCATAATAAGGTGCCAACTCTAGCATAAAGACTCTAACCTCTCATTTCCCACATTCCTATCCCACCCCGGGAAGTGTTCCCCTTCTCTTCTCAACAGTTCTTCAGATACCCCACTTCCCTTCTTGGGCTTTAACAACATGTCCGACATGAAGTCTCAAAGCCCCACAGTTGTAACTTGGAAACTTGGGAAAACAATTCCTGGTAGTTTTCTCACCTGGAGAGAATGCTCACGGGCCTAACAACCCGCTTATTCAATACCACACAGGCCTGACAACCTGCATATTCAGCCCAAAATACATAGGTTGTTGGTTGAAATAGATCTAAATGTTTCCCACTACGAGTATGGCTAACAGATGCGGAGTGGTACCGATGGTAAAGGAGAATAATGAGTGAATGATGATAGAATGGTGAAAAATGAAACAAAATTATCAAATATATGTGCATGTTTCCAACTTGACACTTGTCATGTTGGGAACTACCTTCGGCCCACTTTCCCACCCACTTGGTTGATACGTTCACCCTCATTAAGAACTTAGCATATATATATTTCTATCCATAAATTAGACTTTAGAATTTTTAGGAATATTAATATAATATTCATTTGGACTTAAGCCCCTTAGCTTAGCCCATTTNGTCGTATTGGGAACTACCTTCGGCCCACTTTCCCACCCACTTGGTTGATACGTTCACCGTCATTAAGAACCTAGGATATGTATATTTCTATCCATAAATTAGACTTTAGAATTTTTAGGAATATTAATATAATATTCATTTGGACTTAAGCCCCTTAGCTTAGCCCATTTCATAGACTCTTATCCCCCCTTTCTCTTTCTAGTGGAGTTTATCCCCCCATACTCTTTTGTTTGGTTGGTCTGCAGCAGTGATGCATTTTTATTAATATCTTAGTGTGATTACATTTTACAAATATAGGTTCATTGGCCTTTTAGCATCCAGGCTCTCCATCCTAATAACGACACAACCACTCTGGCCTCAAAACATATATACAAAGGCTCTGTGGCCTCAAAATGTCCTGGCTCACCAACATATATGTACATTTACATTTACAATTACAATTTAGGTTTGGCCTAGGGGTATTACAATCATATGCATTTTCTTCTTTGGTGTTTATCCTTTGTATATCCAAAAATACCAAGAGACTAATAGTGTGTAGAGGACCTGCTAATTTAGATACTACAAAGGATATGAGGTCACCAACTAGTTTAGACCAATAAGTTTTTAGGTGTTGAATTGAATTTTCATTCTTTGCATATTATCTTAGTCTAGTAGTGAAATTTCATTCTCTACATCCATACTTGTAATAGGCACAAAAATTTAGGTTTATGTGTCCTCTAGATCCTTATATTGAAACATTTGTTATCTACATTCTCTCCATGCGTGAATCATTATATTGAAATGTTTTATCTATTTATATTACTTTGTTGGATCGTTATATTGAAACCTTGTAATATTCATTGTCTCCGTCCTTGGATCATTATATTGAATTCTTGTAATTATTTAGATTACATTGCTAGAATAGAATAAAAAAATCACTAGGCTTGACTTTGTCTCAGACCATATCTGCAACTATGGTTACAATACAACAATAGTGTCTTCCAACCTCATTCATGTAGATTAAAACATTATCAAATGATTTGATTTTTAAAGAGAAATTACATCTTTCACATGTAAGTAATTGGGTCGTGTGTTGTTAATTGAGATAGGGTGTCAGTGTGCTATTGGCCCATATTCAAATTTCAAAAAGCACATATTCATCTTAAAACAACGTTTTGTTCATTTTCTCTAATCCTCTTGATGTTAACATATAATAATACCTTGGGTTTATAGCTCCCTATATATTAAAAAAAGTGACCAAATTAATAATAACTATTTATGCTTTTTTTTTTAAGTTGTTAATCTTGTTGTAATTAAAATTTAAACTACATTATATCCCCAATATGAGGAATGCAAAGGTTAGTTGTAAGTTTGGTGACCATTTATCTTAAGGACCAAGGATCGGACATTATTATGCATAATATTTGGTCTTAACAATAAAATGTTGGGTAATGATTCTATGTACAGTATCACAATAAAAAAACTCTATCATAGTGTTGTATGGTGAAGGAGACATTGGTTAGTATGTTAAAATGTTAACATAATTGAAATTCTAAAAGATAAGGAAGGAATCCTAAGTAGAAATTTTGGTGTCACATGTAGTCACATTAAAATCAATTTTAAAATCATATGATCATAAACATCTAAGAATAAATTATTCATATAAACCATGATTTGCTTCATTTAATTTTACACAAAAACATGACCAAGTATTTAAAATAACATTTGGTCATGTAATTCTCTCAATGCAAAATAAGTTTGAATTTGAATAATGCTAGCTTTTGGCTTTATAAACCATGATTTGCTTCATTTAATTATAGACAAAAACATGACCAAGTATTTAAAATAACATTTGGTCATGTAATTTTCTCAATGCAAAGTAATTTGAATTTGGACAATGTTAGTTTTTGGCTTTGTTTGAGAGTTTTTTAAAAATGGAATTTTTTCAAACCATGCGAACACTTTATAAACAAAATACATTGCATGTAAGTAATTCAACTTATTTAAATAATATTAAATGAATATCGAAGCTCATTCTTATTTATTAAAGTTGTAGATAGATTAAATTAAATGGTTGAGCAATGTTTTTTCTTTGTCATTTAGTTTTTAAGAGATTGTAGTAAACATGTCATGCCCCATATTATTATTAAATAGTAATAATAAAGGAATATAATAATCCTACTAAAATGTTCATAATAAATACTTATATGAATAAATAATAATAAATAATTATATAATAATTATCCAAAAGGGGTTTTAATAAGTATTTATTATAGGTACTTGGGTAATTAAAGAAAATGGTAAAATAAGTAACATAAATTGGGAAGAAACCTAAAATATAATAAATAAGTAAACAAAGGATCCTAGGAATCCAGCTCTTTACCACAGATGGACTCTATAAAAAGAGGAAAATAATGAGAAAAGGACATCTATTTTTTCACTTCTCTCTTTTAGTTGAAGAGTAGAGAGGAAAAGGATAAGGAATCGCTCGCATGGTAGTACATTGAGGGCTCGAGGTGACCTGCTACTAAAGATTTAAGTAGCATGATTTACGATTGGGAGGAGAGTTGTTCCCCACTTCATGTTGTGGTTTCTCAAATAGAATATCAAGGTATGGCTACACTTGTGAGATCACTAGATTGAAAGTACATGGTTTCCATGTAAGTTATTCACCTCATATGCCTAGCCAACTATGAAATATTAAATAAAAAATCTCTATTTTATTGAATATGGTTCGTGATTGTGGTGTTTACCTATTCATTAGATTTATAAGTGTAGAGATCTGACAAAACAAGTCATGGAAATAATAAAAGGACTTGGTTTGAAATAATATTAATGAAGGATTTTAAAATCATTAGTAAAGCTTGTGGACTAGTTACCTTTTAATGATTATTATTTATGACTTTTTCATGAGTATCATTTATGCTACCAAATAACCTTTTAACCAAGAGGTCATGAGTGGTGATACATATTTCACCTAATGACCTTTTAACGAGTATCATTTATGCTACAAATAATTCTTTAACCAAGAGGTCATTAGTGGTGATACATATTTCAACAAATTCATCGAAGATGTGCATTGTGCACTTAACCCTACCCATTTTTTGTCAACCCGACAAACCACTATATACCAATTGAAATTTAGATAATATGCTAGAATGGATCAAGGGGAAATAAGGCTAATAAAGTCGTAATCAATCTCACCTTCTATATATCGAAAAGTTTGAAAAAAAAAATAAGCAAATTTCAAAATCATTTCAACAAAACATGTAGTGGAAAAGATTGGTCGTTCAAACAAAGAGTTAATGAACTTTAAAGAAGTCCAACATCTCACAAGCTTTAGTGGAACAATATAAACTAAGATTTNCCAAGAGGTCATTAGTGGTGATACATATTTCAACAAATTCATCGAAGATGTGCATTGTGCACTTAACCCTACCCATTTTTTGTCAACCCGACAAACCACTATATACCAATTGAAATTTAGATAATATGCTAGAATGGATCAAGGGGAAATAAGGCTAATAAAGTCGTAATCAATCTCACCTTCTATATATCGAAAAGTTTGAAAAAAAAAATAAGCAAATTTCAAAATCATTTCAACAAAACATGTAGTGGAAAAGATTGGTCGTTCAAACAAAGAGTTAATGAACTTTAAAGAAGTCCAACATCTCACAAGCTTTAGTGGAACAATATAAACTAAGATTTCAGGCCTAAGAACACTATAGATAGATTACCACATTTCAAGTCTTAAAAAACTATAGAGATAGGATGAAGGAAGGTGTGCAATTTGTAAAGACATAATGTCATCCAAACTATTGGAATCATTAAAAGTTCAAGGATTTATTGAAACACTCAAAGTTGTGGTATATGATAAAATTTTTAGTTTAAATGACTTCTCTAGTTACTTGGTGAAAAATCAAGCAATCTAATATTAATGCTTATTTTATTGAATATAAAAATAAAAATTATGCTAAAACTACCTAATATCTTTTAATTAAAAAATTAAAGTTTAAAAACTGCATTTATCATCTTATTCTGTACTTAATCATCACTATATAATATAAACAAACTTGTTAAATTATCGTTATAATCCTATATCATATAAAAAAAATATAAAATAATTAATCAATCAAAATTTTATGATTATCCAATCATGTTTATGCACTACTTAAACAATATAAAGTTAATGGATCCCCTAAAAAAATTCAACACAAACTTTACTATACTAGTTAGTTGGAGAAATAAAATTAAAAAATATCATTTGAAACTTGTAATGAAAATTAAAAAAAAAAAAAAAAACTCATTAAAACTTGTCATCTCATTATTGAAACTTGTCAACCATTTTTTTCATGATTGCTTTTTTGTTACCAATTTTCTATAACTCTAACTATTATTGTGATTAAACTGTATTTAAAAGAAACTCAACTTCTTGTTTGCAAAATATAATATCTACATATTCGATAATGATATAATATTTTATTATTTAAAATAGATTTTAACCATTTAAATTAATATCTTTTTTGTTACCTTTTCTATTTTGTTTTGTTTAGAAATTGGTTAGAAATTTAAAAGAATTGATGGAATTATAGATACAGTGATTGAGATTGCACATTTTAGATGAATTAAAAGACTTTCAAGATGTTAAATGTATATATATACATTCAAAACTACAATTCAAAAAATGAAAATTTACCATTTTACCAACCATTAGATTTTCAAATTTAAATAATAATTATTTGAAAAAATAAAAAATAACAATTAGATTTAAAATAGATTTTAACGATTAGCTAAGGGACTTTCACCCTTGAATGGTGATTTTTAAACCCTTCGTTAGATGGGAATCTTTTGGCATTGTACAATCCCATCCCTCCGTCAGAAGTGGCAGTTTCTAACCTGATTGTGCAGTTTCTAACCTGATTGTTCAAGTTACAATTGTGATTAAAGCTTGTGTTTAAAAGACACTCTACTTGTTGTTTTCACATCGTGCACTCCCTCAAGTGGCAGTCTCTAACATAGAATTGGCATCTACTTACTATTTTCACATCGTGCACTCCCTCAAGTGGCAGTTTCTCTTATAGTAATTGACTGTGCTTTTGCAGAGCTGGCAGTCAATAAAAGCATTACCGTTGAATTCAGTCGACTTGAAATAGAAGAAGAAGATCATATTTTATTTTCATTCCTTATCTGAAGCTCTGCCTTTTGCATTCCCTCTCTTCCTCCTCCCAGAGCTGCCTACGTTGTATGAGTATGGTTTGTATGTTTGGAGCTCCATGTCATGTTTTGTATGAGACTAGTCTGGTATGTGGTCTATAATAGTTTTGTCTGGTCTGCCTGTATCTGTTTTTTGTGTATGTGTTTTGTTGTGTGGTACTGGGAGGTGGAGGTAGCCATTACATCAATTTTTAATTAGTAGGTGCGCACAAGGATTCAAACCCATCTATACGGGGAGATATCCACCCACATCCTCAATTTTGGCAAATTTCTGTACGGGTAATCTATTTTCATCATTTTTTTTGGTCTTCTTCATACCACCTGCATCAATTTTCAAATTCGCACAAGGATTCAATCCCAACCCAATTTAGATAAGGTAAATTTATGTTCATCTCTTTACATCTGTCTTTTTTCCTGATTGTAGTTTCAAATTTACATCAGCCCAATGAGTGAGATCAACACGAATTAATTTGATTTTGGTCATTTGATTTAGGATCTATGATGCAGTATGGGGATCGATCAGCCTCGTCTTGGCATGGCGCCATGGGATTATTTCCTCTTGCAAGTGTTGCGAACTTCACAAGCTCTAATTGGAACTTCATGGTGCAGAATTAAGGACTGGTGGTATTCATATCCTCCCACATCCTCATCATCCTCACTTCTGGTAGATTATGTACAATATCTTTGTGTATGTCTTCTTTTGTTGTTTTCCCAATAATAAATTAATTCAATTTTATTAAATGCATACTAGCTCTATTTATATGCAATTCTTGATGAATTCACATGAAATGGTATGCCTATTTTTTAGTTTCCCTACCTTGCATGTGTGACAGTAGGAGTCAATGTTGCAAACACAGTTACTCCTACATGGATTTAAACCAACAACACATTCAACCCGAAATCTCAAATGATTGCATCATCTCCATGCATGCGGATTCGATGTCTTTTTTATAATACAATGATTACATGATTTCGTTAATCTTTACGTTAGGAATTGTGCTAATAAACACTTTACTCAAGGTGGATTTGCACCCCATGTTACAGATTCGACAACAGCTCAAAGTTGAATATAATGATTCTAGCAATCGTCCCCAACAATAACCTAAAGAGAATGCTTTCACTAAGGATTCATGGACATCTAGGTTGACTTGTTCAGAGAAAGGCATGGCAATTTGTTCAACAATGCTAGCATGTCCAGCTAACATCTTCAGGGATCACATCCTCAATTCTATGTGAACTGATCCGGGAATCACAAACCCAAACATCCGACGATAATGTTATTGATATTCTTTCAAATGGCAGTCCACTGGATCAAGTGATCTGTCAAGCAGCTATGGTATGGGGATATTTTCTCTTTTTTCATATAGATTAAAAATTAGATTACCCAGTGAATGTATAATTTTATCCATTATGATTCAAATGAAACTCATGGAATCAAAATATGATGCCTGAAAGTGTCAAAACCATCACTAAGAATTTCTCACCTATTATAGCCTTGACAATTGTTACACCGATGAAATGTTTGTATGGCATGGTTAGTTGGATCATTGGAAGTGCCTCTCCATGTTCTTCGCAGTGAAAAATATGGTACCCCAATTGGAGGTAATATTATAAATTTATGAGTATTTAAAACGCCCTCCAATGGCATCGGCATAAGGCTTAAGGGTTCTCGCCTCCGAGAAAAATTGATTTGGTTACCAATGTCAAGAGGAGGTCATGCTCCACATCCTTACAATGTGATCTATAGTCAAGGATAACAGAGAATTAAAAATGACATAAATTGTCATAGTAGAGGGAAACAATGAAGGGAATCAAGCTCAAATGGTTGAAGAGGGAGTCTGAACTCTATGACGATCAAAGCTCCTAATTCCCAAGACAATCATTACGGTGGATGCGACACACTATGGTCGAAATCTATGATGGCCTACCAACGCTAGAAGATAAATTCAAGATAAATTTGTTGTGTTTTGTGCTCATCGTCGCAAAGGGAATAAAGAAAAAGGTTGGTAAATGAAAGGTCATGGGGATAGGCAGAAGTCCAAAAGACATATTGAGCCTCAACAAATACTAGAATTGTACCCAAAGAAATGGATTTTGTCTTTTCAAGCATTGTATAGACTCAAGAACTATTTCAAGGACATATATTGTGTTAACTAAAAATTGAAGAACTTTCCTTGGAGCTTTGATGTACCATTGTCGAAACAGTTAATATTGAGAAGCCCTCAGGGCCAACTTTTGATAGAGAGAGAAACTTGCATGTGTTGTTGTTTTGTTGTGAACTATTTCAAGAAAAATGTATGTTGTCCACATGGACTTTAAGGACACATTTGCTAATAGACTTTTCCGATGCAATCTATGTTCTTCTTGCAGTATTATTACCCTTTCTTATATTAAACACCCTAAGAATATGCGTAGATCTGATTTAGACTTTTTTGGTTATGTATGTGTATACATGTGTTTCTAACTTTACACCTTCATAACAACTATATGATTGGGGTCTTAAGTAGATTTTTGTTTCATTTTAGTTCATTCACTTACGATAATTCACTCCTAGCTAGGATATGATAGATTAGAAGTAGAATAGATTTATTTCATGCATTTACATAGTCTTCATCTACATCTTATGTTTGCATGACCATCCACCATTCACCTTCATTGGTGGACCGAGCCGAAACAGGTAAAAACATAACCAACAATGGTTGTTGGGCCATAACCTAGATGGGTCTCCTAAACCAAATGATGCACAACCTATTTGGGACTTTGTACCGAGGAGTACCCCTTTATGTTGACACGTCAACATAACACATAAAAGGAACTTATCTTATGAATAAACCACCAAATTCTTCCATACCTCATAATTTCTTCCCAACCATAGACTTTGTTGTTCATAAACTCTCAGCAACAGGTCACCCCCAAGATGGGGATGAAACTCCACCAAGGAAAAGGAATCATAAGCCATGCTAAGGTCCATCAACAGTACAAAATATCAGAATAAGGTGTCAAGTTTATCAAACAACCTACAACCTCTCATTCTCCACATGTTATCCCACCCAAGAAGTGTTCCCCTTCTCTGCTCAACTCTCATTCAGTTGCTCCACTTCCCTTCTGGGGATTCAGGAACAAGCTTAACAAGAAGTCTCAAAGCCCTGTAACTACAGCTTGGCACCTTCAAAAAAAAATTCCCAACAGTTCTCTCACCTGGAGAGAATGCTCACGGGCCTAACAACCTGCTTCTTCAATAGCACACGAGCCTAAAAAGTTGCCTCTTCAGCTCAAAATACCCAAGTTTATGGTTGAAATAGCTCCAAATATTTCCCAGTGCAAGTATGGATGACAGATGCAGAGTGGTGTCGATGGTAGATAAGACTAATGAGTGAATGACGATAGAATGATGGAAAATGAACTAAAATTCCCAAAATATATGTGCATGTTCCCAACATGACACTTGTCATGTTGGGAACTACCTTGGGCCCACTTTCCCCCCGCTTGGGTGATACATTCCCCCTCATTATAAACTTAGGATATATATTTATATCCATAAATTAGACTTTATATTTTTTAGGAATATCAATATAATATTCCTTTGGGCTTAAGCGAACTTATCTTAGCCCCTTTCCTAGACTCTTAGCCCCCCTTTCACTTTCTAGTGGAGTTTATCCCCCCATACGCTTTTGTCTGGTTGGTTTGCAATAATGATGTATTTTTCATTAATACTTGAGTGTGATTACATTTTACAAAGATAGGCTCACTAACCTTTTAGCATCCAATCTCTCTAGACTAATAACCACATAGGAACTCTAGCTTCAAACCATATATATAAAGGCTCTCTAGCCCCAAAATCTCCAGGCTCACAAACCTATATGTAAATTTACAATTGTGGTTTCGCCTAGGGGTATGACATTCCCCTCCCCCTTATTTATGCCATGTCATCAATGCATTATATACACTTGCACGCTCAAAATTTGAAAAGTATTAAAAAAGATGCATGTATTCTGCCGACATAGCATCTTTGTGGTCCCAAGTTGCATCCTTAGGGTCGTACCATGTCCATTGGACCTTTACTATCCCTATGGATTGATTATGGAGCTACTTGATCTTTTGGCCCAATATGTAAATTGACTACACTTGAAAGAAACCTTCTTGCTCCACCTGAATCACATTCCAACCATTGACATGATTAGCATCAAGTACTTACTTTTTAAGCAAAGAAACATGGAATACATTATGAATTAACATGGACGTAGGTAATGCAAGCATGTATGCAACAAGACCAATCCTCTCTATGCAACAAGACCAATCCTCTCTAGGATTTCAAAAGGTCCACAATATCTTTATGCAAGCTTTGAATTGTTCCCCGTCTTCAAGGAACTTCATTTGTCCTTCACTTTCAAGAACACATGGTTACCTACTTTAAACTCTCTATGAGTTCTTCCTTTATCAGCATAAATTTTCTTCCTATCTTGGGCAACCTTTAAATTCTATTTTATTTTCACCATCTATTCCACCATTTCCCTGAGCAATTATGGCCCAACCACTGCTTTGTCTGTTGGGTTGTCCCAACTCACCAACGTGTTGCACTTTCTTCCATAAAGTGCCTCAAATGGGATTATCTTTAAAGATGCTTGATACCCATTGTTATAAGAAAATTCAACCAAATGCAAATAATCTTCCCATTTTGATGGTTTATCCATTACATACATTCTCAGCATATCCTCAATCACCTAATTTACCTTCTCTATTTTCCCATCTGACTATGAATGATATGTTGTGCTAAAGTTCAAATGTGTCCCAAATTCTTTGAATAATCGCTTCCAAAAGTTTGATGTGAACATAGGATCTCTATTAGAGACAATGTTCTTCAACACACCATGAAGCCTCGCAATTTCCCTCATGTAAATATCTGCAATGTTGGTTTCCTTGTGAGTTAGCTTCACTGGGATAAAATGGGTAGCTTTAGTAAGCTTATCCACCACCACCATGATGGAATCACATTTCTTGGTTGTTCTCGGCAACTTAGTGATGAAATCCATTGTTACAACTTCTCATTTCTGCTCGGGAATGGGAAATGGTTGTAGAAAACTAGCTAGGTGTTTGTGCTCATCCTTTAATTTTTGACATTCCAGACATTTGGTTGTATAATCAACCACCTCTTTATTCATACCTGACCAATAATATTTTCTCTTGACAACTGTAATAGTTTTATGGCAACCTGGGTGCCCAAGGTAAGGTACATTATATATATCTCTTAATACAAAAAAATTTAACTCCTGAAGAATTGGCACATTAAATCTGCCCCTGTACATGAGGATTCCATCCTCTCTTAGCTCATAATCTTCAATTTTCTACTACAAAATACTTTGCTGTAATTTTTCTTTTGTTTCCATGTACTGCTAATCTGATTTTGCATCTTCCAAAATTATATCTTTTAAATCAGATTTATACATACTAATGGATGTAGCATGCATCTCATGCACTCTCCTATTGAGTCCATATGCCACCTTATTCTCTTTTCCTTTTATATGCTTTATATTGAAGTCAGACTCACTAAGGAACTCCAACCATCTACTTTGTCTAGCATTCAAAGTTGGATGTCTAAACAAATATTTTATACCACAATGCTTTGTCCTCAACTCAAATATTTTTCTCATAAGGTAGTGCCTCCACATCTTCAAGGCATGCACTATGGATACAAATTATAAATCATTAGTGGCATAATGCATCTCATGGTGTTTTAACTTCCTTGACTTGTATCATACCACATGTCCATTTTGATTAAGGACTCCCCCAAGCCCTTCTTTACAAACATATGTGCATACAATGAATTCTTCATTTGGATCAACAATCCTTAATATTGGGGCTCTTGTCAATAAATAATTCAAGTGTTTAAATCTTCTTTAACAATCAGGGGTCCATTCAAACCTCACACCCTTCTTTTGCAATGAAGTGTATGGGTGTGAAATCTTTGAAAACCCTTCAATAAATATTCTATAATACCCTACAAGTCCCATGAATGATCTCACCTCTAAGACATTCTTTGGTGTTGGCCATCCTTCAATGGCTCTTATATTTTTTGGATCCATTGCAACCCTTCCTATGAGATGATATGCCCCCATAATGTATATGCCTCTGGTAGAATGAGCACTTGCTCAACTTTACATACAACCGATGCTCCCTCAATACTTGTAGCACCATCCTCAAGTGTTGTGCATGATCTTCTTCAAACTCGGAGTAAATAAGTATTTCATCCAAAAATATAATGACAAACTTATCTAAGTAATCTCTGAAAATACCATTCATGAAAAACATGAAGAAAACTAGTGCATTTGACAACCCAAATGGAACCACTGTGAACTCATAACAGCCATACTTTGTTTTGAAGGTTTTATTGCTGATATCTTCTTCTTTAATTCTTACTTGGTGATAGCGTGATCTGAGGTCAATCTTAGAGAATATATTGGCATCCTTTAGCTGATAAAAAATATCATATATCCTTGACAAATGATACTTTTTCTTCACATTAACCTTATTCAACTACCAGAAGTCAATGCAAAGCCTCAAGGTACCATCTTTCTATTTCGCAAATAATATTGGGGCATCCCAAGGTGACACACTTGGGTGTATATACTCCTTCAAAATTTCCTAAAGCTACATTTGTAATTCCTTCAACTCTGGTGTACTCATCCTATACAAAGTCTTGGATATTGGGGCTTCTCCAGGCATCAGATTGATGGAGAAATCAATATCTCTCTTGGGTGGAAACCACGGTATTTCTCTAAATACATATTCAAACTCTTTTAGGAATGTGCAGTCTTCAATATTTGAACATTTATCCTTAGGTGTCTCCCCCATATGTGTTGCAAATACTTGACATCCTTTCTTGAAGATTTTATTTAGCTCCAAAGATGAAACTTCTCTGATAGTTACTACCCTTGGAATACCCTAAACTTTCCTCAAGTTCCCTTCCTCATCTAAGCAAGTAAATGACTTGTTGTAATAGTCTAGGACAACATGATGCTTTTCCAACCAATCCATACCAATGAGGCAATCATATGATCCCAAATGTATGATATTCAAACCCTCCCTTGTACTCAACCCATTCATATCCATAGGACACTCCTTAACTCTCTCATTAATTCTTCTTTTAGCTCTTGTAGCTAGCTCCACCAACCAAGATTTCTCAAGATTGCTTCCTGGAAAATGAAATCTTTCCACTATCTTAGGATATAGATAGCTATGACTAGCTCCTGAATCAATTAAAACAGAAATGGGTTGGTTGTCGATGTTACCTTCCACTTCAATCATGTGGGATTGAAACTCAGCTTGCTTGTTATCCAGGGATGCATAGATCCTTGGTACATTTTTTCCCATGTATTCAACTATATTAGCCTACTGTACATTATGAACAATCCTCACTTTTGAAGCTCTAAGAAGGAAATTTCTATACATTTGGTCTCTTTGTTAAACCCAACATATCATAGATTGTTGCATTGGTCTTTTCCCCATTGTTTATATCATTCTAGGTTCCTTGGAAGCTAGTTGTCCCTGAGAATTATTTATGAAAAATTGTGTCTTGGTCCCCTTCTTCCTCTTCTCTATCTTACCTTTCTTCTTGTCTTGCCAAGCCTTTTGAAATGTTGCTCTTCCTCTATGTTGATCATAGAGATATTTTTCTCTCCTTATTGTTTCATCCAATGTCTTGGGATCATCATATTGTGTCTTGTCATTGAAAATTGATGGCAACTCACTCGGGTACCTTCGAATCTTGAACTTCTCATCTTTGATGAATTCAACGTATTTCAACAGCTCTAAAAATATATTTTCATACTCATCCATGGTCATACTCCCAAGATTGATTTCGAAGAACTCCTTCATCTTTGTATCATAGCGATGCTTGGTTAATTACTTATTTTTAAAACACCTCTTGAATTCTCTCCAAGTAATCTTATTCTCGTCAATGTGTTGCACTTGCAAAAATTGGTCCCTCCACATTGATGTTTTCCCCTTGAGCTGATAGATTGCAATTCTCCCTTCTTCCTGTGAAGAGTAATTATGTAACTAAAATTACTTCCTCGTGCACAACAACTAGATCTTTTCATCCTCATCCTTCTTATGCTCACCATCAAAAGTAGGAGTCTTGATCTTATTCATTTCTCCTTATAGCTCATCTACCCCAGACCTCTTCTTATGCTTTCTGATAGGGGATGGACTTGATATATTGTGTGCTCTCCTAACTAAATTCCTTGGTGAATGATGATAATGCATATCAACACTTCTTGTTTCACTTCTTATATCATGAGACCGATGACTCCTTGATTTTCTTGATTTTGTCTCCTTATCCATTTTCTTCTCTATTATGTGTTAATCTTTGTAGCAACTTGATGTTGAAGCCATCTTGCTACTCCTTAGCTTTCATAACCCTATCGTTATCAGCTTTATAAATTTGGACATCCTTTTACAGACTCTTTATAGTCTCCATCGAGTTCATTCTCTCCTACTTTGCTTCTCCATTCCCATTTGAGTTTGTCTCTGCATTACCCATGTTGACATACAACCCCCTGACTTCATATTCATGGTTGTAAGTCCTTTGCGAATCTTCCATGCCTCCAATATTTGTGATGGTATTTTTCTGATCTATTTTCCTTTAACTTTGTAAAATGTGCAGTCAACGAGATTTGTTAGACTAAATAATTTAACAAATTTATAAACATTATGCACCATTTTGCCTTGCAAATACACCAGAAATAATCTTTCTATTTTCCTGTGAGTTATACAGCTCAATTCACATTTCTAGGTGAATATTCAGACTCCTATGTCCAATACCTTTTGAGTGACTACTTTCTTGCTTAATTTTGAGTCTTGAGAAAAAAAAAATTGGTCATTTGAATATTACCTATTTACTCCTTCCACACACCCTTCAACCAGGTGTAATTTTTAGTTGTGCTTATGCACCCTTGCACCCGCACCTTTGGAAAATTGACAAGATCTCAATTGGATTCCTTCATGACCATATTTTGGACATTCTTTCTAAGTTTCTCCTTCGTCTAAGATTCAGGCTACTAGATACAACCTGTTGAAGTTGCAGGCCAATTTATATTTTTAGCCTTGATTTCTACATGTACCTTCTATGTCCTCTTGTACAATTTTAATTGCCCAGATTTTGAATCAGAGTCCATGGTTGTCTTTTATGGCTTGAGATATTTCTGTAGACTACTCTTGTGCCCCAATTAGATTATGGAGTAGAAATTTATGGCCCTCGGAAGTTAATTGGGTCTCAAAATTTACCTTGCATTATTTGGCATGTAACTTCCTCATACTAGCTCTGTTTGATGAACAATTTACACCATTAGAAATATCTCTCCAAGATTTATCATTTAANTGGAGTAGAAATTTATGGCCCTCGGAAGTTAATTGGGTCTCAAAATTTACCTTGCATTATTTGGCATGTAACTTCCTCATACTAGCTCTGTTTGATGAACAATTTACACCATTAGAAATATCTCTCCAAGATTTATCATTTAATCTACAACAATAAATGTACCTTGGTACACTCTATTCTTGTGGTTTTCGTTTGCCTAAAAACGTTATTTAGGCCTCTGAAAATGGCGTGCAAAAACATAACTTGGAAATCATTATAACTTTCCAGTAATTTTCATTAACTTTTGAGAAATTTATTTTAATACAACTGACTAGGATACTGACGTGGAATATCAGTCCACTTGGCACCTCGAGGTGGTGCCATGTCAGCCCTTGTAAACCCTAGATTTCCTCTTCAACCTCTTACACCTTCTATCTTCCTCTTCCCCCTTCCTTTCCTCTATAGGCACACACATTATTTTATTTTTTGGCCCCACGGTCCTCAACAACCTATGTGGTGGATTCTCATTGGATCGTAGGGATGGGAGGGCCCCATCCCACACCCAATCACCTTGGCACGTGAACCTGCACACTATTTATATCCAATGGTTGATGATCAGAGGGGGTCAACAACGATCAATGATCATCGTTGCATCATAGCCCCCCTGCCTTACTGATTGTTAAGAAAGGGGGGGTACCACAAA
>SNQJ01S0015731.1:142863-163148 GCA_010110895.2 Picea sitchensis | reverse complement strand
CACGTCAAAGGCGGGTCATGGGATTTGATGAGGAAGGACATGAAAATTCTAATCTAATCTATGGATAAAAAACCATGAAACTAGGAATATAAAATAATTACAGATCACATACCTGTCATGGGTGCTGCAAATATTACATCCGGTCCGGTCCTATCCTCTCCTCAATTCAATCGATTCCGGTCCTATCCTCTCCTCAATTCAATCGATTAATGACATTGATAAATTAATGGTAATTAATGGCATTGATCAACAACGTCCTTCATTCATCCATGCATCCCTTTCTGCTGCCCTTTTGGTCCAGATCCAGGAGATCAAATTGAAATTTAAATAATATGCAGCCTCCTCTATCAAATGCTACAGGAAACAAACAGACACACAACACAATGACACGATACATACAGACACAGAGGAACCACACACACAGAGTCACAACCAAACAGAGATAAACATACACAAGAGGAAGTGCTTCCACTGAAAACAGAACAAAATTCCCTGCCAATGCAAATGATAGAGGAGGAGAATGTTAGCTTCAGCTATTCCTCTAGACATATATACACACCACTTCTACCCTTCCGCTTTTCCCTTAACGGATAGATTCCCTGCCTCGTCTATCTCAAAAAAAAGCTTGATCTACCGTTAGAGGAGTGGATTGTAGTTTACCGCAACGTCTATCACGAAAAAAGCTTGCTTTTGAAGAAATTCTTCATGTAATCTTGACCCACTCCCTTTATGGTCCTGTGCTTTTTTCTAGCAGAGGCAATGTAATCTTGACCCACAGATTGCTAGCAGAGGCAATCTGTGGAGAGTTGGATAGATTCCCTCCATTAAGCATCCACTACATCTGCGTCAATATAGGCCTTCCAAAAGAGGAAAGGCCTTGTTCCAGAACTTGCCTTGTTCCAGAAATAGTCCAGGACTAGTGCTTCACGTAAAGGCTTTAAATAAGCTAGGGTCTCCAAGAATGAATATGCCCCGAAAAAGGACAAGTGCGACCAAGCAATCATCACCTAGGTGGAATAGATAAGCCATTACCCATGTGATAAACTGAGGAGTTATCGTCCGAAGCTGGCACATAGTCTCCTCTAAAGCTGGCACATAGTTCAAGGGACCAAACATAGAGCCTAAGGCCAGCTAACTTCTCCAAATAAATTGCAGCCAGTATGAGTCAACAACCACTCGTAAAAGTGGCAAAGGTAGACCAAAATAGCAAATTACTCCCATTATCCAACCAACAACTGTGTCTTTAAGAAAAAATTTAAAACCCACACGAGGATAAGAAAAGCATGCATTACAAATTTAACCTCATGCATTACAAATTTATCCTATAAAATTTAACCTCATCCTCCTGGAATAAGCATCTAACTCACATGAAATAGTCACAAGATAAACCCCACCAAAACTGATATTTATGTCACCCACAAAAGTACCTTTCTCAGGCTATAATTAAATCTTCAAGTGAGTGAATCATCGTCTTCCTAAGTGCATATCTGGGCATGTGAAACATGAATAACAAGGCTTCACAAAAAGGCATGAACAGTCCCTCAAATCTACAGGATTTCTTTCCAAAAATGCAGTGATATTCTGCCAACAATCACCGTGCAAAGGTGCTTGCAGGAGATAAGAATAACATATTTGTCTTGAAAAAGATCAACAATCATCTCTATGTTCAATCTGCAGCTATATCACCAGGAAAAGCATAAGTCTAGTCCATCTGATCCACTCAAAGAAAACTCCTAGCTGTGCTATAACATATCCATTAATCATCTATTATATTTGCACCAATATAGGCCTTCGAAAAGCTATAAATACTAGTTTTTGATCTGAATCAAGCACATGTTGCACGTAAATTAATGGTATTAGGTTGTCCCCCAAAACCACAATTTAGGTTGGCTAATTTCAACCTAGGACAAACTCAGGTTGTCCATGTAACTACAAAATACTAATCTTATGTGCAATAATCTCCAAAAGAGATGACACTGTGTGATAGGAACTTACTAATTTTGAGCAGAGAAATTTTGTTGGGTTAAAGGCTGAGGAAATTTTGAGCAGAGAAATTTTGTTGGGTTAAAGGGTGACCTAGACCTGTGCATTTTGTTGGGTTAAAGGCTGACCTAGACCTGTGCTAATGAAAAGGAGTGTACAGTTTCTTGCACAAATTGTTTCAACATTTGATGATAAACTTCAAGGAGAACTACCCATGTGTTTACCTCCGTCCAACAATTTTACTGGTAAAGTTTACAGAGGTATACATACCCTACCCCTCTTTGGATTTGAACTTGTGACCTCTTAGGATGAAACACATGTTCTTAACCATTAGGCCCAGATATGCATCCTTGTATTGTACAAACAACTATAATTTATTTTAGAGTGTTATGTGATCTAGAAGATGATTTCATTCTCACATATAATGGAGATTATGTTTTCGACACATACACATATATTTGCGTGCAATACATGCCCACTATGATTTCATTCTCACATATACTGTAGATTATGTTTTCGACACATACACATATATTTGCATGCAATATATGCCCACTGTAGAGTAGATTCATTGTGAGTTCGGGAAACCATTTTTTTTTCTCACCTGTACTGCAGATTGTGTTTTCGACACAAACACATATACTTGCATGCAATACATGCCCACTATAGAGTAGATTCAGTGCTAGTTCAAGAAACCGTTTTGTATTTGTAGGGAATAGTGGCTAACAAAACCTCCCTAGGGTTACCTTACTTCCATCCATGGTTTGACATTGTCTTTCACATTACTTCCATCCAATAAGAAGTAACTCAACAAGACTACGCACAGAACCATAAAAAGGCATCATAAGAACTTTACCAAATTCTTTCTAAAAAGGAAAGCGGAAAACACAACCATTTAGGGCATGACTTCTCTCCCTTCTAACCTAGCTCAACAATTCATCGCATTTTGTATGCAATAAGAAACCATGTAACTTAGCTAGTGCGAAGAAACATAATTGCTACATATCATAATCAATGCAATGACCATAGTCAAGAGAAGACATGATCAGAACAACAACAAAAAATGTTGAAAATCCCAATTTTTGTCTTTTTGGTTGCAAAATATGCAGAAATATGTCAAATTGCAGTATGGGACGCTAGAAACTGAGTAGCAGGGAACACAAATTAATTAGAAGAGTTAAGTTTCAGCTAAAAGACAGTTCCAGAGAGTTCATTGGTCAAATTTAACCCAAGAATAATGCAACTACCATTTAAAACCACTTTTTGGTCTTTAGGCTTGTTATGATCACAATGATGTGCATACATGATTAGAAAAAACAGAAAAAAAAAATGTTGAAATCTCAAATTTTCTCTCTCTAGCTGCAAAATATAAAAAATATCCCATATTGCATTGTTGGGCACTAGAAACTGAATACCATGGCACAATAATTAACAAGAAGAATTGGTTTTCAACTGAAAGACACTTCTAGATAGTTCATTGGTTCAATTTCAGTCAAAGAATCATGTGACTTCCTTTTAAAACCACTTTTTAGGGTATTGGCTTCTTCTGATTTCTTAGCAGGTTAGATCATTTAGCACATATTATCTCTTAGTTGTATCATATGTCATTTCATGGCTTTTAATTAGAAAGGGACCCCTATAACCTCTAGGATATTTTTGATAGGAAATAATAACCTAGGACACAAGTTTGAAGCATTATGATAGGTTTCTTTAGGACCATAAGTCTTACCTGATAGGAAAGTAATCATTTCCAAAAAAGATGATTATTTGTTTGGCTTATGATTTTTTCATAGGTTATATCATTTAGCTTGCAATATCTCTTAGTTGTAGACATTGGACAAAAGAACACAGTATTAGATTGCATTCATATCAATTTTAATTTATCAATTGGTCTTTTTAGCATTTTAATGTAAATTTATTTTATTAATTATGTTTTTTTTCCCATTATTTCTATCATATACTATGACATGATTAACCGTCGTATTGTTGTCGTTTTCAATGAAAGTTCATAAACTTACGTGATGACCATTCGTTGTTGATAAATGCATTAGACATTTGCTCCTATTGCTAGCTCTCCTCTTTAGATTGGTTCACCATGTGTACTGCAACATGTTATTGCAGAACTCAGAACACTCTTTAAAAATGTATTCTTTAATTCTTTTATTTGGAGTTGTGCCTAAGCTTTGAAGATTATTTTAATATGTTTCATTGTGCTTTATGTCATGTTTTATTGTTTTATTTTACTCACCCTAAGATATTTCTTGTTGCATTTGAGTTTTCTCACAGGTCAATTATGCATTAAGGAAAACTTCATTGGGGACTGTGAAACATCTAGTTGTTTCTTATGGTGATAAAATCACTTCATCTAAGTTTGAGGCTATTATTACAGAACTTCCATCACTTATCAGGTGTGCGGCCATTGACAATTCAAATTTCAATGCTTGATTTTCTGCATGGCATAATGTAGTGGTAGGGCTAGTTTGTTTACCTGCTTTTGGTTTTGGTGCTTTGTTAATGGGATGCAGGCCTGAGGTCTACATATCAACATAGATCTAGTTTATCCCCAATTGAGATGGATCAAAAATAAATGAATGTACAATCTTATCAATTTTATCAATACTTAAAACCACTTTTTAGGGTCTTGGCTTCTTTTGATTTCTTAGCAGATTAGATCATTTAGCACATATTATCTCTTAGTTGTATCATATGTTGTTTCATGGATTTTAATTAGAAAGTGACCCCTGTAACCTCTAGGATATTTTTGATAGGAAATAATAACCTAGGACACGAATTTGAAGCATTATGACAGGTTTCTTTAGGACCATAAGTCTTACCAGATAGGAAAGTAATCATTGCCAAAAAGATGATTATCTGTTTGGCTTATGATTTCTTCACAGGTTATATCATTTAGCTTGCAGTATGTCTTAGTTGTAGACATTGGACAAAAGAACATAGTATTAGATTGCATTCACACCAATTTTAATTATCAATTGGTCTTTTTTAGCATTTTAATGTAAATTTATTTTATTAATTATTCTTTTTTTCCCCATTATTTCTATCATATACTATAACATGATTAACTGTGTTCTTGTTGTCATTTTGAATGAAAGTTCATAAACTTACGTGATGACCATTCATTGTTGATGAATGTGTTAGGCATTTGCTCCTATTTCTAGCTCTCATCTTTAGATTGATTCGCCGCATGTGTATTGCAACATGTTGTTGTAGAACTGAGAACATTCTTTAAAAACAAAATCTTTAATTCTTTTCTTTGGAGTTGTGCCTAAGCTTTGAAGATTATTTTAATATGTTTCATTATGCTTGATGTCATGTTTTATTGTTTTATTTTACTCACTCTAGGATATTGCTTGTTTCATTTGAGTTTTCTCACAGGTCAATTATGCATTAAGGTAAACTTCATTGGGGACCGTGAATCATCTAGTTGTTGCTTATGGTGATAAAATCACTTCATCTAATATTGAGGCTATTATCACATAACTTCCATCACTTATCAGGTGTGCGGAAATTGACAATTCAAATTTCAATGCTTGATTTTTTGCATGAAATAATGTAGTGGCAGGGCTAGTTTGTTTACCTGCTTTTGGTTTTGGTGCTCTGTTAATGGGATGCATGCCTGAGGTCTACATATCAACATAGATCTAGTTTAGCCCCAATTGAGACGGATAAAAAATAAATGAATTTACAATTTTACCAATTTTATCAATACTTAAAAGATGGAGATTAAGATGAATCTACATTGGTTCATTTTCTATTATATATTTTTATTATTAGCATGGTTGACTCTTTTTAAAAAAATGCATTGATATAGATTTTACTGTTTTCAATTTAATTTATTAGTATTAAATGTTGGGTGTTATACTATATTACATGCTAGGGTTTTTCTACAAGTTCTTGTTCTAGTTAAGAGTTCATTGTTGCGAGGTCAAGCTTTGCAGAAAAGCTTCACTTCTTAAAATTTTATCATCACTTTTATGTGGGGCATTATAGTAGGTCACTTGTGTCTTGTTGTTGGTAATTATGGTTGTGAGTATGAACTTGTGGGCTTTGATTTTTTTTTTCATCTTTGTTGCAATCGACAAACATGATCTTTGATGCTTTATTAAATGCTCTTCTCTCTAGATCCAAACCTTCTCAAAAATATGGTGGCCTTGCAAAGAAATCTTGCCATTCAATAGCTTATTGTGTGGCAGTTCTTTGCATCTATTGTGGAAATACTTCTAAGAGACAATAGTGGTGCCAATTTGATTAGTTTTTCCCATGTGAATCAATGTTGTAGCAACATGTTTTTATCTAACCTGTGAAAATGGCAACATAACTTTCTTTTTGGTTTTCCAGATTACGTTTTCTAGAATATTAATATTGTTAGAGATACATAGATATAAACAACTGAAATTTGTTCAGTGCCTGAATATAAGTGGAATATGGTTCCACGTGTGAAATGACTTGTGTTGATTTATTGTTTTATATGTTTTATGATGAATTTTGATTACATTTTTTGTACACCTGACTTTGCTATGTATCAATGTAATTGGTAGGTAGAAAAATCTTAGTCAACATGCAAATATAAAAGGCATTGTGATTGAGTTTTCCAATTAAAATAAAATTGTTAAATTTTGAATATTTCTATATTAGGGTTGTGACCCCACCTATTATTTGTGTACCTCGTTGTCTCTTGAAAATTGGAGGGTCTCTCTAGTCATCCTCTAAACTCATCCCCTCTCCCATTGCCCCTAAAACTCCCTAAAATGTGGCTATATTTTTTCCATTTTAACCTCTTTCAAATGTTCTCGATACTCCTGAGTTTCCAAAACTGTTCCCAACTACCTTCTAACAAGTGTTATATTTGACCAATGTTTTTCCTTTTACATATACATGAAAATGAACAAAATGAGGTTCCTTTCTCAAGTTGTTGACATATTCTTTTTAATTGTTATCCTTGGTAACTATTTGTCCCTTTTAAAGCATGAGATATTATATTCCATAGATACAATATAAGCTTGTGAGTTATAGGGATTGAAAAAAATATGAGAGCACAACCATGAAGTTTTGATGTGAAAAGGACCAAGGTGCAGAAAAATGTTTCAACATGATCTTTAAAAAATATTCGAGTTTATGAACAAATACAATTCGGATCTTAGTCATTTAATTTGAGGTTTTAACGCTTTGTTAACCATTTTAATTAAAATAGTATGTAGATCCAGTTTTTTCAAGTCCATATTCAATTCTTTGACTGAGTTAATGCATTGTGGCAATTGCCCGTAGATTCAATTTTTTCAAGTCCATTTTCAATTCTTTGACTAAGTTAATGCACTACGACAATTGCTTGATGCATTTGGTTTGCTAGTTTTGTCTTAAACAATGACTTTTCACACAACAAGAAGTTATTCTTAGCTTGTAAGTATGGTATAATTTTGAATAATCCATAAAATTATAATTTTGATTGAAAGGGCTATAATTTTAAATAGGAGATAAGACATAGGAAAACATTTTGTACATCAAGTTTAAAAATAGAGATAAATCATGAATATCAATGTTGGAATGCTTCAATGTTTATATAACAAACAATTTTAATATGCATAGCCCATGAGAAGGAACATGAATAGTCGCCCTTGTATCTAATGGTGCCACTTAGTTTGTATCCAAATATGTCCATGATCTGTAAACTATTGTGGATATTCCACTGGAATAGTTCATTACAATAGATCTTGTATTATACTAAAATATTTTATTATGCAGGTTTATTTCCTTAGATTTCAGATTTATTATCACTAGCTTATAGCTTAAATCTATGAAAATAACTAAAATACAAAAATTAAAGAACAAACAAATGACCACACCATCCACACAAATGAACACAAGATGTATCCTAGGAAACCTGTAACGAGGGAAATCCCAACTAGAAGGTGAAGCATATTCTCTTCTCTCTTTTCTGCAGTTATGAAATGCAAGTACAAAGAAAGGGGCACTCACTATGGAGTTTCCCTTGACACTGTAGCCTAAATGGTCGTGACAATTTTTTTTCCTCCTCTGTTATGTTCTCAAATTCCTCTCTTAAATTCAAAACTATGAGATGAGCAACCTCTAAAGAAATTGCAAGCTAGGGTTTGATAGTCGCGGTCTCAACAACGTATAGAATGGTTACCAAAGGGGGCGGGAGTGGTACCCCATCATACAAACAGGTAGTGGTGAACAGGGGGAAAGGCCCACAAGGCGTTGGTTTCAAGAACCACTGACAAGCACCTCGGGATCAGGATTGGAAAAGAACTAGGAAAAAAGGGATCGCATGGGGGAGGAAGGCAGAGAAGCTCAGAAGGTTGCGCAGGAACCAACGAACCCCAGTGGGCCAGATGGGCGCAATCCATGTAAACCTAAAACAACAATGATACCCAAGGTTATACTGGAAGACCCACAAACACAACTCTACCGGGACCAAATGAAGACACATGCACTAATATTCAAGTTCATGGGGTTGTGTCCCATAGAAAGAACGTTGTGCAACTAGATAAAATATCAATGGAAGCCAAGTGGAGAAGTGGAAATCCACCTGGGCTCGAAAGGATTCTTCACAACAATCTTCATGAACCTGGAGGACAAGGATAAAGTCTTTGAGGGGGGGCATAGTTCCACGCCTCAACACGGTTGTACATGCGGCCGTGGAAAGAAAAATTCTCCCCAGAGAAAGAAACCTTTAAAAATGTCCCGGTCTAGCTGAGGTTTTACTCCTTACCGCTGGACTACTGGCTGTCGTCCACCTTCAAAGCAATCGAGAACAAACTTGGAAAATATGTTAAGACATCGGAAGCAACCCTAAAAGGGAGATATACATCCTATGCAAGGATCTGCATAGAGATCGATGTTTTAGGGGCACTCCCGGAAGCCATAAGCCTAGAATTCAGGGATGAGGAATGGATACAAAACATCGATTACGAGAAGATCCCATTTAGATGCAAAAGATGCCATGAACATGGACACTTAATCAGAGAATGTCCGCTTAATAAAAAACAAGAAATGGAAAACACCAAAACACAGCAGGATGAAGACGGGTTTGTAAAACCAAACCATAGAAATAGAGAAAACAAGAAACAAAGCAAAGCCCCAACATAAAGAAACCCAGAAGCCAAGACTAGACCAGAAGGACGAGATAGGGCTACCAAGGGGAAGAAGGAGGAAATGAAAAGAGAAAAGATAGAGTATCTAGGGAACAATCAACTCATGAGAACACCGATATTCCAAGTAATAAGAGGGAACAAGGAAGTAGCACAAGTCCTATGGAAGGAGGAAACAAAGACGTGAACACCCCAATGCAGGAGGCAGACAAAGACTTGGATATGACACCAAGTGAGGTAGGAATGGAAGATCCTGATCTCAGAGACATTGTGGAAAGGGAAGGAATAGATCTCCCGAACACCTTGGAGTAATGGAAAAAGCAGGGAGTAGACAATGTGCCAATGGAGCAACTAGATCGCATCCAATACATTTTCCTTATAAGGGAGGAATAAAAGTGTACACACGGCGATATAGGACACCTGGGAATCAAAGCAGGTGAGGTAAACCCACAACATTCACCAAAGCAGACAAGGTGGAAGAAAGGAAGGAAATCAAACAACATAGCCCCACAAGAACTAGGAGCCCTGCTGATAAATCCAGGTAAGATAAAAAATCTCTTTCCCAACTCCCCCTCACATGTTTAAATGAAGATTATAACATGTAATATAAGAGGCCTAAACAACCCACGAAAGCAAATAATCCTTAAAAATAGACTGAGGAAGGAACAACCTGACCTCTGTTTCATTCAAGAGACAAAATGCACTGTAGACAGAATGGAAACAATCGGTAAAAAACAATGGAGTAAGTACAAGATGTTGGTTGTCGAAGGCTAACAAATGGCAGTTGGTATAATCACTTTATCAAACCCACAATCACTCAACCTACTAGTAGCCGAAGCTAAGATACACACATTCTCGGTTAACATGCAAATTATAGGTAAGACCGAGGTGATTCTATGCACCAATGTGTATGGTCCCTAGAGGTTGGAGGGAAAAAGGAGAATGCTTGTAGACCTATAAAATATAAAGGCCATATATTGCAACCTCCACTAGATCTTGGCAGGGGACTTCAACATAATCACAACACTTACGGAGAAAAAAGGGGGCACTAGAAGACTGGATAGAGATGCAAAGGAATTTTCATCTTTCATTGATACAATGGAGATGGTGGACATCAAAACCAACAATGGCCAGTTCACCTGGAATAACAAACAAAGTAATCACTACCAAGTAGCTACAAGGATAGATAGATTACTGGTGTCAGAATCCATCATCCTGCAGGGAATAACTTTAGATTGTAGCATCCTTCCATGGGGGGGTTCAGACCATTGGTCACTCCAATTGGAAGCAAACTTCCAAACCACTCCGAAGAATAGACCTTTTAGATTTGAGAAATTTTGGATTGAACATCTCACCTTCAAGGAGAACATCAACTAATGGTGGCAGGTGGAATTACTGGATCAAGGGATAAGGATGTTCAAACTTTATAAGAGACTTAAGTACATCAAACACAAACTCAAGAAGTGGAACAAGTAAATCTTTGGAAACATGAACCAAGGGAAAAAAATATCGAGGATAGAATGAGGATACTCCAGGAACTCTGCATAGACGAGGGTTGCATACAGGATCGAAAAAGATAAGAGATCCAAATGACCCAGGAATGGGAAGCAAGATGCCAGTAGGAAGAAAATATATGGTGCCAAAAGTCTAGAATCAGGTAGCTAAAGGAAGGGGAGCGAAATACCATGTTTTTTCATAGAACAACCATTGCAAGAAGAACCCACAACAAAATTTTGAAAATTAGGGATCAGGATGGGATCGAAAGAGAATCCCACAAGGAAATTGAAAATACACTTGTCAATCACTTCCAGGGGATAGCCCAGGAACCCAACCAAGACAGAAATAAGGCCATACAAAGGATAACTCAGCACATCCCCAAGTTGTTTATAGAGGAAGAAAATATCAATCTAAACAAACCCATAACAAAGGAGGAAATCAACCAAGTGGTCCAGGAGATGCCCAATGGAAAGGCCCTAGGTCCAGATGGCTTGACAATGGAATTTTTCAAAGCCTACTAGGGAGTGGTTAAACATAACGTTTATGGGGTGGTGGAAGACTCCAGATGCTCTACCTCCATCTTGAAAGCATTAAATGCCACAATGATCACTCTAATCCCAAAAGAAAATGAAGTAAGGACCCCAGATCGCTACAGGCTGATAGATTTATGCAATGTAGTTTACAAGATAATCTCCAAAGTCATAGCCAATAGACTGAAATCTCTCCTACCCACACTGATTTCACAGGAGCAGACAGGTTTCGTAGAAGGAAGACAAATACTGGACAACGTCATCTATGCCCATGAGCTTATACACACGCTAAAAATCCAAAGGAGAGGGGGGGATGATACTCCAACTTGACATAGCGAAGGCTTACGACAAAATTACCTAGCACTATATGGCCAAAATGTTGGAAGCCTTTGGGTTTGAACAACACTGGATCAACTGGATTGTAAATCTAGTCTCAACGACAAGCTACTAGCTCCTAATCAATGGAGCCCCAGCAAAACCCTCTGGCCTTCAAGAGGCATCAGACAAGGAGACCCGATGTCCCCCTTCCTGTTCATTTTGATGATGGAAGGGCTTAGTAGAAGCATAAAAAGTGCAACTGCAGTAGGGGAACTAAAAGACATCAAACCTTTCGAAGACTGTCCAACCTCCACACACCAACAATTCGTTGATGACACCCTACTCCATGGCACACCCACGGTCAAGGAAGAAAAAACCTATAAAAGAATCTTAGAAGACTTTGGGGAAGCCTAAGGGGTGGAAATCAACCACTCCAAATCCATGATCTATTTCTTTAACACTAATCCTGCAATTCAAAGAAACCTGGCCAACATTCTGGGGTTTGAACGCAAAATGCTCCCAATGAAATACTTGGGAATCCCCTTGACGGACAGAGCTTGCAAAATGGCAACATGGGAAGGAGTGATCAAAAAATTGCAGGAGAGGGTAAAACATTGGACTTACAGAGCTATCAACCTGGCAGGGAGGCTTATCCTCACCAAAGTGGTTCTACAAGCGATTGTGGTGTATATGATGTCAATGTTTCCTTCTCCCAAAGGAATACTACAAAAGATAAGAGCCATTCAAAGAGATTTCCGATGGAGAGGTGCTGAAAATAAAAAGAAATGGGCCCTAGTAGCCCGAGAGAAGGTTTGTAGACCAAAATTCAAAGGAGGCCTGGGGTTACAAGACCCACAGGTAACCAACGAATCCTATGGGGGAAAACTCTGGTGGAGATGGGTCAAGGACAAATCAATATCGTGGAAAAACCTCTGGAAGGCCAAGTATGCCCCGAACATCAATGGTCAAGACCAAATTCGACTCATGGGCACAAGGGAGGGATCGACCATCTGGAATCTCGCCTGGCGCAACAAGAACTTGGTTCATAAACACGGCTTCTGGGAAGTCAGAAATGGTCAAACTGCCATATTCTAGGAGGACACGTGGCAACAGGAACCCAGAATGGAAAATCCGGACAGGGAGGAGCTCCAATAGGAAATGACAGTGCAAGGCAAATAAAAAATCCATCACTACTAGAATCAAAGAAATTATAGCGATAAATGGAGGACATGGGCCAAATTCAATCCAAAAAATAGAGACTGTATCGTAACTCTAGCAAAATAGGTGGAAGAGGAATTGGGGAAAAGGAAAATTGCAGTCTCAGAGGATGACGAGCAATTAAGGTGCGACAGGGAAAATGGTGGGGAATTCAACTTAAAATAAGCACGGTATTACATCATGAACCAGGATCAATAGGACTCGACTCAACAATGGGGAAATATTTGGTGCAACCCCCAATGGCCAAAAATCAAAATGTTTGAATGGTTAGTCCTCCACAACCAAATTCTAACCTGGGAAAAACTCAGGAAAATGGGTTATATAGGTCCATCTCGTTTCCACCTCTGTCAAGCTAAGGAGGAAACGACCAATCACCTCCTCAATGAGTGTAGTTACACATCAAAGCTATGGGATTGGGCGACATACATCTATCACCAATCCAATAGAATTCAGGGCAACATCAACACAACCATCAACAATTGGAATGAGAGTTACAAAGAAAATGAAACGGTGAACCTCTGTTGGAATCTAATGTTGGGGATGATCATCTGGGCAATATGGAAAGAAAGGAATCAACACATCTTCAGGAATGAAATCCTACCAGAAGGAAAGATCAATGATGCAATAATCTCACAAATACGAGAAATGGTGCAGAGCCGCAACTGCGAGAAGGAAATAACGCATCTCACAGACTAGGACTCCTGCATCCAGGAGTTTTTTAACCTAAAATATGGGTGAAGCAACACAATGGTAGGGCAGGAACCACAACTCCAACTAGGAGACCACAATTGGACCCCCCCTTTGTTAGGGTCCCTCGAAATAAATTTTGACGAGGAAAAAAAAGGAAACCCATGAGTGGTAGGGATGGGAGGGTTTATTAGAGATAGTGGTCGTAACATCATCCAGTTTTACACTGGGAGTATGGGAAACTCAACCAACAACGCAACGGAATTTGGAGCCTTGGAGCTTGGCCTTGAAATCCTAAGGCACGAAAGGATGAAAAACACTATCGTGGAAGGTGACTCCACCCTAGTCATCAACACGGTGAAGAGACTCTAGAATGGTACCAGGGTGGGAAAGGTTGATAGACACTGGCGCTTGACACTCTCCCTATAGAAAATCCAGGAGCATCTGAAAACTATGAACATAGTGGAGTTTCATTGGGTCCGCAGGTCAGCGAATGGCCTGGTGGATAGACTAGCCAATGAGGGGGTTTGCGAGGAAGGTCTGGAACTAGATACTACCTATATCAGCCTCCCGAATGGACAACTGAGAACAGACTGCATCCACCTAGCAACAAAAGACCGTGAAGGTAGTTTAAGTAAGGAATGTCACATCGAGAAGGTTAGTGCAAGGCCTAGCGACAGACACACAAGATCCAGGAAGGATATGATTTCCTAACACTCATTCACCAATGACCATGCAAGATCAAAATAAACAACCAAAGGAGGTACGAAAACAAGACCCTTGTGACAGAAAGAATTGCGGGGAAATCACGTGGGAAAGTATAGAAGACAAACCGAATGCAACAAATGATGTAAGGCATGAGGGAGTGACATGGTTCAGAATCGATCCTCCATGCCAAAGTACATGTATGAAGAGCAGCACAGTAGGATCTCAAGCAAGCAGGGGCAAGGACCTGCAAAAGGATAAAGGGCGAGTCATCTTGATCATATGAGCCGCAACAGGGAAAAAGGACGGGAGGGATCACCACTACGGACAAACCATGATTGGAAGGACAAGATCGCAGCAGGAGAAGATCAATAAGAGGAAATACAACAAGAATGGCCAGAAACAAAAGGAGTGCAACTGTAGGGGCTATCATAGATACAAGGGCAGGGAAAGGAAGAATCCCTATGAAGTGAGGTACAGGCTAAGTAACCAACAAAGGAGCTGTGATAAACCAAGCATGATGGTGCGAATGAAGTGAACACACAGGAAGAGGAATCCCCTTGGAAAGGAAGTTTCAAATAGTCCACGATGGGTGTCAAGAATGGAGCAGGCGGCAAAATATGCAGAGGGCACCTTCCAAACTCTGGTTGCGCTAAAAGGAAAAGCGACCATTACCCATTGGGAAAAGGAAATCAAAGAAAAATGCAAAGGAAAATCATGGGATGCACTAACACAGGAAGCAGATTGGGTAACTGATCTGGGGGCCACGCAGCATAGGGAAACCCTCTACCATAAAACAATGGAGATGGTGTGGCTAACTAAGATGATGATCGACAAAGTGATTTTAGAAATGGAAGAATCCAAACTGGAGGATAACACAGAACACAAGAAAATGTTGGACAAAATCCTGAGTCGCCTCAACAGTCTGGAAACTATTACCAAACTATTAGTTGAGGTTGAGAAGGATCAGAAATCCAAGATGGAGCAGTTGGCTTCTCAATTTCACCTCTATCTATGCTATTCACACCAGCCAATGGACACGGTGCGCCAACCCACATCAGGAAGACTCAAACGATCTCTCAAAAGGAGGATAACAAGAGCCAGGCAGATGATGGGACGAAACACATCATTGTCCTGGACAAGTGAATGGTTAATCGAATGGTTAGTTCAACCAATAGCCTCTTAGGCCTAGTGGGTTGTCTCTACATTTTTTTTTTTTTATGTCTGTGTTACTTTTCCTTTTCAAACTGGTTATGGTGGGACTAGCCTGGTTTCCCCTGGTGGTAGACCAGTCCCACCCCTCGTATATATCAGTAAGCGCAACACGGGAACCCGTGGTATGGTTTCCTACTAGGTAGGCTAGGAGGCCCCCCATTTTTGTATCATAATCTATTTTTCAATAACACAACTTCTTACACTCACTTAAAAAAAAAAAATCCCACTCTTAAATTCTCTACTCAACTATAGAACAAGTATAATGCCAAAAGAATGGAACCCCCTCTCCTCCTAGCGACCTATTATTTAAAATAGTTTAATAGTTGTCTAGTGTTAGGGATTTTTCATGCCTCAACCCTCAATTATTGTTAGGGTTTTTGACCTTCTACAATCTTCATGAAATTTCACACATGACTAACCACATACATGAGTAATGGGGGATGATGTGGCATCCACTATGTACTATGGTGATCAACAAGGTAGGTCAATTTATGGGAGCATAAATTTTGCATATGAACTCTGATTGAGGTGATTTTTGCATCGTTGGAAAGGTCTTGGTGTGTAGAACAACATCAAGGGGATGAGATCTATTCTCACAAATTTTTTACCCCAAAAAGTGTCGTTTAATGCCTCAAAATGGCTTTGGAAGGTTCTGGCCCTCAAATCTCCAAACTAGGACCTGCCACTAATATGGGCCCTACAAGTCAATTCCTCCAATTTTTCCACTGAGAAGGTATTAAGATAGATGAAAAATTATATAATGATCCATTTCAAATCACACCTCCTCTCTTAGGGAGAATGTTGGCCCCAAAAATATTTTACTGAATGATGTCAGGAAAATTTTCCTCTACCTTTTCCATGGAGTACCATTTTTCCTTGCTTGGAAGTTGTCCTTTCAACTCGATTTGTCGAGTTCATGCTACCCATGTCTAGTAGTTATGTGCTTTGTCTACAAAAATTTATCTTCTACCGACTCTTCCTTGGAGTATGATGCTAATTCCTCTATGGTAGGTAAGACTCATTCCTCAATTTCTTGATCCAATGTGAAAGGCTCATAGAGTTTCAGATTTTCCACATTCACTACTGACTAAATGTGCATATATGGGGATAGACTGAGTCTATAGGCATTATCTCCTACCTTCTCCAATACCTAAAATGAACCATACCGAAAAGCATTGATCTTCTTTCCATGACCATGTAGCCTTTCTTTGTTCAAATGCAACCAAACTTTGTCTCCCAGGTTGAATTTTTTCTCACTTATGTTGGGACTTGTACTTTTCTTGTGACTTCTTCAACATCTCTTGTACTTGAAAATGGATTTGCCTAATTTTTTCAACCAATTTCTTATATTTTAGTCATTTTCTTGTGATGATGTCAGGACTTGTACTTTTCTTGTTACTTCTTCAACATCTCCTATACTTGAAAATGGATCTGCCTAATATTTTCAACAAATTTCTTAGATTTTAGTTCTTCTCTTGTGAGGTCTTCCCTCACTCCTCCTTGTTGTCCATAGACAACATCCAAGGGCGAAGGTCAAAAATACCCAAAGCAAGTTTCCAAAGGGGACTTACTAGTAGAAGTGTGGACTGCTCTGTTATAAGAGTGTGTTGAATATAGATCATATTTTCATCATAGGTCTTGCTTTTAATTGTAACCCCTCAAAAAATGAACCAAAGTCTTGTTGACTACTTTAGTCTGCCCATCTACCTATGGATGGAATGTTGTAGATCTATTCAACTTGTTGTCTATATTTTTTCAAAGTGTAGTCCAAAAGGCATTGAGAAATCTGGTATCCCTGTTTGAGAATATGCTCCTTGGTATCCCAAAGAGAAACTAGACATGTTCAAAGAAAAAATATGTTGTTTCTTGTCCTTTGATGGTCTTCTTACAAGGTATAAGAATGTACATATTTTTGAACCTGTCAACTACCACCAATTTATAGCCACGCCCCTTCCTTGTTGTTTTCAAACCACCCACAAAATCCATGGAAATTCTTTCCCAAGGTTGAGTGGGTATAGGTAAGGGATGGTATAAACCTTGTTTTCTATTACTGGGCTTATTGGTACAACAAAGTATGCATCCTCTACTATATCGAGCTACATATTCTCTCATTTTGGGCCAATACACATACCTTTGTAAGTTGGAAATTGTCTTCCCAACACCAAAAATGTCCTGCAACCTTGGAGGTGTGAGCCTCTATAATAAGTTGTAATATTTCACCTTTAGGAACATAGAGCTTTTCTAGCTTGTAGAGAAACCCATTTTGGATATGATAGTCAACCTTTTTGTCACCTTCCTCTACACAAATTTGGCCCTTTAGTTGTTGAAACACCTCTTTGAGTCCTCATATTTTGTGTATGCATGTTTGTCTGCATCATGGGTAAACAACTCCATATGCATAAGAGTTTCCAAAGCTACAATATTGGATCTGGGTGGCCTAGAAAGCATGTTTTACAACTTATTAGTGTTTCCCTTCTTATATTTGGTGACTAAATGAAACTGCTATAGAAACCCCATCCACTTGTAGTGTCTGGATTGTTTAAGCTTACTCTAGGCCTAAAAATATTTCAGTGGCCAATGATTAGTGTGGGTAACCATTTCCTTGCCTTAAGATAGTTATTCCACTTCTTAATAGCTTGAACCGGGGCAAAGAGTTTCTTATCATACATAGGGTAGTTTAGGACTCCCCCATGAAACATTTTCGAATGATAGCATATTGACTTACCTCCTTTCATCTAGACCACTCCCATAGCATATCCACTTGCATCTATCTCCAACTCGAAAGAATTCTATAATTTAGGTAATGCAAGAATTGGTGCTTGACTGATCTTCCATTTCAACTCATTGAATTTTTTTTGTTGATTCTTTCCTCACTTGAAACTCTTGCCATTGGTTGTTATGGGATCGAGTGGTGCATCTATCGTTGAAAATGATGCTATGAACTTCTGTGGGGACTGTGTTTCCCAAACAAAGCTCCTAACTTTAGTGACATTAGCAGGAACTAACTACTTGATGATGGTGTCCATCTTCTTGGGATTTATCTTGAGTTCCCCTCCACTGATCATGTACCCTAAATACACCAACAACTGTTGAGAAAACTTACATTTCTTAAGGTTAGCCAACAATTGATTCTTTTTTAGAGTCTCTAATGCTTTCATGAGATGTGATATGTGCTCTTCCCAAGTATAAGTATAAACCAATATGTCATCCAAATACACTAGTACACATGAATCTAAATAGGGATGCAATACATCATTCATCAATCACATAAATGTAGTTGGAGCATTACATAAACCAAAAGGCATGACTAGCCATTCATTCAGACCTTGCCATGTATTGAAGGCAATATTCCATGCGTTTTATTCTTTAATGTGTACCTAGTGGTATCCCAATTTGAGATCCAACTTGCTGAAGTACTTGGCACATTATAATGTATCTAACAAATCATCGGTCCTAGGCAGAGGGTATTGATTCTTGAGAGTGATCTTGTTCAAAGATTTGTGGTGGATACACATTAACCAAGTCCCATCCTTCTTGGGTACTATAATGATAGGTAACCTACAAGGTGAGTTGTTTGGTTGAATTACTCCCTACTCTAGCAACTACATTAAACACATCAAGGGGTATTGCATCTAACTCCACTTCATCCATAAAATTGTTAGATTTTCCTTATTTACAGAGCATTAGAGATACTAGTGTTATTTTAATTCTTTACCATTAATATATATATATATATATATATATATTTAAGCATTAAAAAGAGACAAAAGAACACAAGATATTTATCCTCGAAAAACCCCAAAACCTTTCTTAGACAGATTATGTACAAAAATCTAGTCAAATCATAAACCAATAGATAAACCCTAGCATAAAGGATAGCTCAAGGTACAAACATAAATACCACTCCAGCTGCAACAACAACACAATACCAAGGTAGCAGACCTTTTCCTAGGGTAGCACACAAGACAGAAATACCAAAAATACTAAACAAAAAGAATCTCTGTCACTGCAACTGTTGTGTCACCCTTCCTCAGACTTGCGCCTTGTTTCTGTGTAGATGAATGAGTGTGTGTGTGTGTTTCCAAATGAGATAAGACACCTCCTATTTATAATATTTCTGTCCACTTTGCTGGTTCCACTTCTCTTATGGGAAGGTGTCACTTTTTTATTCTTTCTCTTTTGGGGAAACTTCTCTTCTAGGGTATTTCCACATATTTTCAATGGTTCTCTTGCTTCCATAATCTTATTATCATTTAAGAAAGGTCATCTAGGAATGAAAGTACCTCCCACAGCTACCAAAACATCAACACTCCCTCTTATCTAGGGAGGTATCTTTCACGATGTCTTCATCAATTAATCCAATGACTACTCTGCAATCAGTTGGTATCACACAACTACCATAATGCCATCGGTAGATTGAATCATCTGTCACAGTCTCTGCAATCAAGTAGCACACAAATAATCCTAAAGTGAACTGGTATTATCTATGGAAATCATCTAGTAGCACACAACTACTACAATTCCATTCAATAGAACACAACTGTGTAGATCCATAGTAGTACACAACTATTGTTCAATGGTACACAACCACTCCTAGTAGCACACACCTACTGCCATGCTATCTAGCAATCAATTAATAACATAAAACTGCCACCATGTTGTCATGTGTACATAGAAATCAATTAGTAGCACTAGGCTACTACCATGCTATCCAATAGTCTCTCATGACTATGCAACAATCAACTAGTATCACTAAGCTATTACCATGCCATCATCCATATTCATGATCTGCAATCCACTAGTAGTCATAAGAATACTACCATGCAATCCAATAGTCTCCATAACTATGAAACAATCAACTAGTAGCACTAAGCTACTACCATGCCATCAACCATAGTTATGATCTTTGTGACTATGCAACAATCAACTAGTAGCACACAACTACTACCATGCCATCAACCATATTCATATCCTGTAATCAACTAGAATCTACACAATCTACCAC